>KV417268.1:0-265158 GCA_001630345.1 Calocera viscosa TUFC12733 | reverse complement strand
TGGGAAACAAGAGAAATACAAGGGGAAACAGAAGGGGCCCTAGGGGGTCAAGGCTGTACCCTGACAAACCCTCAACAAAGACTGTCACAGGTCTGACATACCAATAGCAAGATGCAGCAGCATACACCAGGACTTGGTGCATGCAGCCAAGGTCGGCAGACCAGCGGCACCAGCGCTTGTCATGCGACATGATCAATGATGGGCACAGGGAGTCGTTGGGGTACCAGAGGAGGCTGTGGCAACAGCAACAGCAGGGTATAGGTATGAGGTGAGATGTGAGGACATACAACAGGGGTCCTGTTGGGACCCCTGGTATGCGGCAACTACAGCATGATGTGGCACGAAGTGCAGCCCAGTGACCCTGGTCCTGTCCAGGTCTAAGCCACAGGTTTGCTTTTGTTTGCTTCCATTTCTCCCTCAGTATATATACCTCTGGGGCACCCCCTTTGTACCTTAGATTCGATCTCACAGGAATCCCCCCTATGGTCCTGGGAATCTCACTCATTTTCACTTTCGGCTGCCACAGCAACCCTGAGGGCTTCCGACAGCCTTGATGGGTGCAGCATGGTACTCCTCCACCATCAACAGGCCTGCCACAGTGCAACACACCTGGCAGCCTGACAGCCTAGTGGCACAGTGCAACAACCTGTTGCAGCATGGCAAGACTAGGTGCAGCACCAGCGGCAGAGATGCACCGATTGAGGCACTGCACCTGTGGTCCTGCTGCCGCCCCGCTACATCCTGCTACATGACCTGGCATGACCATCGTTGCCCCTGCAGCGTACACAATGATGACCAGGCAATTGGGTCAGCATGCATGACATTACATATATGCATGTGTCGATACTGCAATACTCCAACCCCGGCACCCCCTTGCTGGCACAAAGCCATCAAGGCAACCAATGGCAGCGGCACCACACCCGCTTGCTGTCGCCCCCCTGCTAGTGTGCTTGTGGCATGCCCGGCCCACACCCCACCGTACCGCCGCCAAGGCAATGGCAGACCTCAGCAGTCCTCAAGATCCATGTACAATAGTGTACCTCCATCCAGCGCCGCCCCATGCTGCGACACACATGTGCAACAATGCACTCTGGACTCCGCCACCTCCTGCGGCAGTCCCTGCCGACAATCAGCACATCCAGGACAACACTGCCTGGTTACAGCATTCACAACATGTGGCCGCTGACATGCAGTCTGCATGCTACATTCCCACCGACAGTTGCATGGGTACCCGACACTGGTGTTCTTCACCTGTACAGGCCTGCCGCATGTGATCGTGCCTGTTGGCAGATCCTTAGGGGTTGCCCTCACAGGAACCTTACAATTCCCACACTGGGTCAGAAGATATCTCAATCGGAGCTCCACATGTACCATGGAATAATGTTGGCTTGGGTTGTTAAGCAGATGGCAGAGAGATTCAACTTTGAAGTTTTTGACCTCAGATAATCTTCATACTGTGTCAAAAGATAGATCACTCCTCAACTCATTCACTGATGCACCTATGACCCAATTTGATGAAGAAGTGGCTGAGATATTGAGTTTACAAGGTTTTCAACTTCACAATGGGTGTCATGGGGCAAGGCTGTGGCAGGAAACAAGTTCATTTTTGTGGCCCAAACTTGGCCCTCAACAGGCCCAAGAGCTTCCCAGCCCTCTCTCTATGTCCACACATCCATCTATTGGCCAAGCAGTCTCCTTCACAGGATTGGATCAGGTTTGTGGCTCCCACGGGAATCAATTTTGTTGGCAGTCATGATACACCATAAGAATGTGGAGTATAACATAAGGGAATATTACACAATCATTTATTTGTCCTGTTATAACTGATCTCTATTTCAAGAGGTTGTAATACAGTGATAGAGACAGAGTGGAAGATGAAGGAAAGCTGTGGCAGTTAATAGAAACAGTATGTGACTATAGACAACACAGCGACTAATACTGCGGAGGGAGTGTGGGGCTCAAGGCATGGTGAAAGTGAGGTGAGTACAAACACCTGTGTTTGCGGAGGACAGGATCCTGATGATAACAGCCAATGCAGCACAGACGGGTGTGCTCATAATCTCAGCATTCATTGTTGTTCAAACCACCTGAGCAGGCCCGTCTGCGACACACGCTTGACGAGAGTAGAAAGCGATACATTCGCCATACGTGATCTTGCCACTGAGGAGGGTCATATAATCGAGAGCTAGCGTGAGCATCGTTGGCGTGGGATTCATGTCATTCGTAAGTCGCAAAAGCGTGATGCTTGATAACACATGAAAGAAAGCGTTCTCTTTCGTCGCCGCCTGTATTTGACGCAACGCAATCTTGAACTCTATCGTCCTGGATACTGCGGATAACCGGGAACAGGGTAAACGGCGGGTTGTTGAGGCTGTTGCTGCTGCTGCTGCTGCTGTGGCGCAGCCTGCGCTGGCATATGGGCTTGTGGATGCACGTGCTGTCCATAGGCGTACGCAGGAACCTGGGCATACTGAGGAGGATGAATCGGCTGACCAGCGAAGGGAGGAGGATGTCCCTGCTCCGAATAGGCTGGGTGCCGTGCCATGTTAGGATCGTTCATAGCAGCATACTGGTATGGCTGAGGTGCGGCAGCACGCGTTCCTGGGGCGTTGGATGGTTGTGGCATGTACACTGACTGTCCATTTGGAAGCATGTGGAAGACGGGCGCGGGCATTACGGCGAAGAATCTTCACTTGCCGTCTAGCCTGCCAAGTTGTTTCCTGGCCTTGCCGAGCTTTGATCCTGTGCGGTCAACATCTGAAGCCAGGTCGTCCAACATCCGGTTCTGATCTTCTATTTCGTTCCCAATTACGACACCGAGCTGCTTCTGCCGCTGAAGTATGGCACTGAGTTGGACCAGTTGGGCATCCTGCTGATCCACCTGAAGTTGCTGATACTGGAGGACGCCACGGTCGTCCAAAGGTCTTGTTTGCTGCGTCTCTTGAGGTGTTCGTGGACGAGAGCCGAAGACTCTCGTAATCGGAGGCTCCGTCGCGCCAAGGAGCGCTAATCTGTCGGCAGTAGGTGTCGGGTCGTTGTTGGTGAGGAGCGTACGCTGCCGGACGTTGCTCGATCGGGCTGCGACTACCGTCTCCCCTAGTTTCGCACAGTCATCTTGAAGTCGGGAAACCATATCACCCCTCCGAGTCAGCTCCCCTCCGCTGATGCCCGTTTTCGCCAACGTCTCTATCCCCTTGGCCAACGATCCGACCCTCGAGACCAATGCGGCCAGCTTCTTCTTAGCCTCGACGTTGGAAGAATGCGAGGCCGATATGTCACCGGCCGAGGATAAGGAGTCTCGCTTGTAGAGATCTGCTCTTATATCCCTAACCAAAGCCTGAAGTGCACCCTGTTCTTCAAGCCAAGACGCAGACGTGAATGTATCTTGCGGACGCGAAGCGGCTTGCGCTGGGGATGGGACCTGCAGAAAGTCCAAGAATGCACGGTGGTTTCGCCATTGAGAATCCTTCGCAGCCAAGATAGCTCGCAAATAGGCCTCCAAACCCGCTCGCCGCTCTTCGATGAGCTTCTGATCGTTTATGTGTCGACGGAAAGATAGAGAAAGGGAGTGTTTGGGGGGCAGCGGGAAAGGCGGGTTGCCTAGTTCGACGTGGAGATCGACGAAGTCGGAGTATCGATGCCAAATGGCCCACGCTCGAACTGCGGCCTGCACTTGGATTTCGTACTCGGTGTGTGGAGCAGGGTCGGAGTGCGTTGCTGCGGTGTGAATGTGTATGCTCTGAATGTTGGTGGCCATGGAGGTCGAGCAATAGGAGACCACTGATGCATCACAGCGTAATCGTCGCGTCGGCGACTCGGCCCTGGTCCGGTGAGGCGCGTGCTGACACCATACCGGCGCACAATCTTGCCTCCATTTGTCTTCATTTGTGTCCATCTGCCTCCATGTTCTTCCGTGATACTTCAGCCACCAAGCGGGAGCAATTACGCCAAAGCAACAATGTTATTTCTCGGATGTTCCTTGATTACTGTGCTTGTAATTGTGTGAGGACTCTTTTCTCCTGATTGGTTTTCTTTAATTATTAAAGGTATCTTAAAGAGTAAGGTAGCTGGATGCGCGGGCGAAGCTCTGAAGTTTCTTTAGAGTGACGTAAGTGGGTGTTATGTCGGGTAGTGGCTGAGTGCGCTTGTTTGCTTCCTCTTCTTATGACTAAGCCACAAGGGCGGCCTGGGAAGCAATAGGCTTTCCTTCCGCGCTCATTTCTAGAAGCAAAACAGGAATCAATTTGATTTATTACAGAGTGAGACACAAATGGACGGATGGTAGGTCGGCAGGCTAGAGAATGACGGTATCTCTACAGCTTATACACTATATCAGCGGAGAACATGATCTCGTCTCGCCTGTACATCGCCTGGGCTGCTGTTCGTGCTTCCTCGATGGTGAAGTGTCGCTCCGACGGCAGGCCTTCGTTGACAGCTTCAGTAAGACTGGGCAGCTTGATGGCTTCTTCCTCGCCAAACCGTGTAACGAATAGGGTTGACAGCCGGGTGCGGAAGACAGCCAGTCTGTCAACGGTGATACCTTGCTCATCCTCCGGTGTGGATTGCTCTGGCTGACCTGGAATGGGAGGAGGCGACAATTCTGCTGCTGCTTCATCCTCATCCATGGCGTCTTCGTCGACTAGCTTCGCTGCCGGAGAAACCACATGACTGGCCTCATCCTCACTTGCTTCTTCTTCCGACTCGTCTCCACTCTCGGAATCCGCTGCCCCAGTATTGAGCTTCCTCTTCTTTCGACGCTGCACCTTGGCAATCTCCTTGAACAGGGCGAAACGGAGGATCTCCTCCGCAACCATTGCATCACTCTGCTCGACATCCTTCGACAAGCGGGCTTTGGCATGGGCAGTGGCCAGCCGGATGAGTGTCTCCAGAGTACGGGCAGTCAATGGTGAAGTCTGGAAGGCAACATGAGGACAAATCCGTCCTTATATCAGAATTACGCACCCTTCTTGTGTTCCGTGCGAGGTCCTCATTCCGCAATTCGGAGTACACGCTGACAATGTGATCCGCAGCACTTTTACTGAGCACTGGCTGCACGCGATTCTTGGCATACTGAATGTACTTCTTGATGAACGGAATCGAAACGACTTTCTGCTGGTTCTCTGCCTTCTTCCTCCGAGACCGAGTCTTAATTCCGGAGATGCCAGCATGCAGCAAAGTGTCGTATTTCTCGAATACGGGAGTTTGGGCGGTTTCTGTCTGGGATGCATCCACGGATAGATTCTGTGAGAGATTATCCTGAGCAGGGGCACCTTCTTCCACTCCAGGCTGGAGATAGCGATGCATTCGAAGGACGTGCTCTGAGATCATCCTGTCACGTCGCTCATCTACATCGTCGGTTACCACGAAGAGCAGATCGAAACGCGAAAGCAGCGAGTCCGGCAGGGCAATGTTCTTGTGGGGATCCTTATGCACGTCGTACTAGCGGCCCGTTCAAAACACAGAGTAGGATGCGGTAGAGAGGACTTACTTGGCCATATATGGGATTGGCAGCAGCAATGACGCTGCACCGCGCATTTAAGCTTGTATGGATGCCGGCTTTTGCGATGGTGACAGTCTGTTGTTCCATCACCTCGTGGATGGCCACACGATCGATGTCTGACATCTTGTCGAATTCGTCAATACAGACTACGCCCCGATCTGCAAGAACCATGGCGCCAGCCTCAAGACGTCTCTCTCCTGTATCCCTCGCTCAGCAAGACGAGGAACATGGTAAGCATATCTCCCACCTGTGTCCTTATCGGTTGTAACCGCTGCAGTCAGTCCAACGCCACTGCTTCCTCTTCCAGTGGTCGCAATGGCAAGCGGAGCAGTACCCAATACGAATCTCAAGAGTTGCGATTTCGCCGTGCTGGGATCTCCAACCATGAGAATATTGATGTCGCCCCGAATATGTGTTCCATTGGGGAGGTTCTTCTCCTGACCACCGAGCAACATGAGTAAGATAGCCTTCTTGATATAGTCGTGGCCATAGATTGATGGTGCCAGAGACTGGGCAAGTAGATCGAAGATGTCGGGCTCATCCCTTCGTAATTGATGAATACGCCGAATGTCGTCATCCGTAAGCGGAGTCGACGCAGGTCCACCAGCGAGCTTGGAGGACAGGTGCACAATGTTATTTGCCAAGATAAGGGTGCTACATCAAGTCAGCTTGGGCACTGAATTGTAGGTGAAACAGGCTTACCGGAATCCTCCAGATCCACCGCCCCCCAGGCTGCGGTAGGCCCCTACCAGCTGGATGCGATCGCCAGGCTTGCACTTGTCCACGAGATCGTCGTCTATTATGACATCCACACTCCGGGGCAGCTGACCAGCCGGGGCGCGCTCAGGCATTTCTTGGATGCTGATTCGCTGGTGATCACGGAACGTAGACAAGCCGAACTCAATCTGTAGAGGGTGTCCCTGCTCATCCGTCTGAGGTGTTATGGAGGAAGTAGGGGGTTGGTTCCCGGTCATTGTTGCATCGCGATATTCACGCCAGTGGAAAGCTTGAGTATCTTCGCAGTAGTGGATTGATTTCAGCATTTTTGGTCGCACCAGGGAACCTACGTCAGTGTGTTAGCAATATGATATTCAGGGAGTCGAGAAGGCGCACATCTCGTGACAATCCCCTCAAGACTGATCATTCTACCCAAATGAGAAGCCCTCAATGTTCTTGGATTGACGTGATGATCTCCGAAGCTACCACGCAGACCGATGTGATAGTCCTTATCATCGGTCTTGTGCTTCTCGGGATCCCGGACGGTTTGGACTGTGTCCATGAGCGCCTGTTCGAACGCGGGCAGAAAGTCGTTGGGCTCTCGCAGCAGTCCATCCGCGAACTCTCGATTGTAGTCGCGCAGGTCATCAAGGTTGACGATAAGGCGCCTGCCGTCATGTCGAAGCAGTTGGACAATCTCGTCTTTGTATCGCCAGTGACTGCGCTATAGAGACGTGAGCTGCAGTGGACATTCTCTGTTAAGAATCAAATACCTCATCGGCGAGAAACTCGCTGAAAATACGTGTGCGATCTCTGAGCAGATCATCTGCTGGAATGGTCTCGTCAAGGAGGGACATGGCGGGCAAGGGGAAGGTCGCAGGGGTAACGAAAGGAACGCGTCAGGACACACGTTACGCGACGCGACGCGACGCGACGCGACGCGACATTCATGAGCGGATGCTAATGCGTCGGTGCTAAACATAGCGTGTCAGCGGTTGCTTTGGACAGCTTTTTCTGGCCACATGCATTGCTTGTCTATATACGCATCTCTCGTTGATCCATTCATTCGGTCGTACACAGGTCGTGCATCAAGAAGGCGTTGGAGTACGTCCACTGGCCCGAACATAGGACAGGAAGGTACCCAAGATACTGTAGCATAACGTCCCCTTCACCTAACGTCCTCGTCATTGACGTGTTCAACCGTAAGTGCCCTTCCTGGACGGGACCGTTCCTTGTCGCATTGGCGTCGCTGGCGCGGTAGGCGGCGGCTTTCTTGACGGCGCCGTATTCTGTGACGTTTGCCTCGTAGGAGGCGGGACCGTGCCCTTCCGCGTCGGATAGGTGTTATATGATGACGCCTGCCGTTCTGCGCTCGGTCTGGGTCGGGCAGGGGCACTGACCTGGCTTGACTGTCGCGTTGGCGCAGGTCGCGCGGGCGTGCTTGCTCGGCTCGCTTGTCTAGATGACGGCGGTCGGCCATTCACGTTGGCCGCACCACTTGCGGCACGGTCGCTGGACGTACGTTTGACGTTCGCAAGCGCCCGTGACTTTGGTGGATAGTATGTCGGGTCCTTGTACCGTCTTCCAGAGACATGCCTATCCAGCCGGACTTCGTGCGGCCGAAGAGCACGGTCGTAGGAAACGAAACTGATGACATAAGGCGGCAGCGAGAGGACGAGGACAGCGAAGGCGGCCCATATTAGCCACTGAGAGGTGCCGTGTGAGACGGCTATGCCGAGACAGCTTCCGCCCGCTGCAGGAGTCATATTGATCTGCATCGCACCTTGCACTATTGTGGTCCACAGGGCGCTGCCAGCCAGAACGAGGACGATGGAGGCAATGAGAAAAGACATGGATATTGCAAACGTTAGACGATGGTGCTTGATGGCCCTTCATAACGTTGAATTAGTAAGAACCGAAGCCTTGCTGAAGTAACCCACAGCACAGTGGCTAAGAAGGCGCATAGCGTGCCGACAAAAATGAGGTAAAAGCCGGCATTGGATAGATTTCCGAGGTAGGTCATGTTTGTGAATTGCGTCGTTTGGGGAATCGTGAACTGGGATCTAAGTGGGAAAGTAAGGCATAAGCTGTTCAAGCTGACCAGTATGCCGCTCACATTGTGCTCGAATTGCTCAATATATCCGAAAGCATTGCATCAAGGGGGTTGAAACGGTATCCAAAGGTGTGGTTGGTGCATTGGATTACTGTGGTATTCGTTACCACAGAGGCGCAGTAGCTGAAGAAACCCCAAGAGTATATGTCACGCAACCCTAAGTGCTCTCCAAGGGGTGCAGAGGCATTTGGTTGGTACATTCCCGGAAAGGGGTCCCCAGTTGAGTTCTCCAGGCATGATCTAACCGTCAGATCAGTACATAGATCGCTGACGAGAGTGAACAAGGTGCGTACGCGAAGCTCGTAACATTCATGGAGACCATGCTTAGACTGCTTGGCAGCTTGCTGGTGTTGATCTGCCCGACCTATTGCAGAGTATCAACTCATAAGTCCAGGCATCGCCAGGAAGCTCACTGACATGAGCAAACACAAGCAGAATCACCGCTATTAACCTAGACTCCCATGAGGTTCTCTGGCAAGATCGTGACAGGGCATAACACGTACGATAGACCTTGCGCGACGCCGATGATGACGGGTCCCTTGACCATGTTTGAGCACCAATGTCATGCACGGCCGCTTAACCCCCGCCCTCGCGCTAGAAGGTGATGGGGAGTTGACAGCAGAGCGTGGCTGAGTGGATGCCTATATAGACTACGGCCGTGGGGATGTTGAACACCTCGAGGCAATCTGCGCGGACCTCGGGCACGAGGCAGCGCTTCGCACGCTTGACCGAATGGAGCAGCCGATGTCGGGGACGAGCGAGTGAAAGGACCCTTTGGGCTCCTGCAATGTCGACAATCCGAGTCCTTGGGTTTGCTGTTGTCAGGCGCTGTAAGAGAACCTGGTACGGTATTATGCCCAGGGGAGGAAGTTGGTTTGGGGCCGTCCTTTCCGGCGCGCGCGCCGGCGATGTTGCCCCCACGTGGAATATTGACAGCAGATGTCTGAAAAGGGTCGCATTGTAGTTCTGCCCGCAACGTGCCACGCGTCAATCTGAAACCGTGGAATGTCTCGAGTGGGAGCTCTATGTAACGGAGCACAATGTGCGAATGCATGAGATGGATATTTGATACAAGCATGATGGGAGGCATTCCAAAGCGGGCCGCCTTTCCTCACTGTCCAGCGAGTCTCATAACTGGAATGTATCCGTGCAAATTAGGGAGAGGAAACGGGATCGAGTGAGTGCAGCAATGGAAGGAGATGAATGGTAACGAAAAGGAAAAGTCCATGTGCTGAGAAAGTCCTTAAATAGATTCACAGAACGAGCATGATACGTTGAGCACGTTGCGGAAGATGGCGGCTGTAGAAAGGCGGTGTTCAGCAAACATCTACAAGGCAGCTGACAAGGTACTCACGTATGGCGATCAACGCGACGAAAATAGCAAGAACGAAGGCGTAGACAATCGTGTACTTGATCACAATATTTCTGCGGTTCTTCTTCTGCTTGATCGAGTATAAAGGCGCCCGTATCTGCTTCGACGGCCGCAACCAGAACAGCACTGCAACACAACGGTCAATATCCAGTGACACGCGTCAAGAATAATAATTCACGTACTCGTAGAGTGTAAACGATCCACGAACGGGATGAGCATCGGTATCGTGCACATGAAGAGAAGGACGTGTCCCAGTAGGAAGTCTCCACTCCAAAGGGACAGCTCGACGATCTTGACGATGAACTCTCTTGCCGGTTGAGACATGATGTGGTGGCCAAGACCCCTTCCGTACCATTTGCCAGTCCACCATGCCCTGTTCGTCTCGTCGTTCTTGAACTCGCGGCTGATGAAGACGGAGATGAGCGTCTTGTGAACAGCACGCTGGATGAATATGACGGCGAGGAGACCAAGCACGGCGTGGGACACGTCCCATGACTCCAGGAACCACAGGAACTCGAAGAATGCAACCATACCTACGGTGGAGGTCAGTCAGAACGTTCAAGCTGCTAAATCATGTCAACTTACCAACAACAGCCGAAAAATGCGCCGTGGCTGCCATGACCGCGCCAAATTTGACACAGGCAGTACTCAATACTGGTCCCAAGAATATGGATACCATAAACAGAACAAGGAGGACGGCCATGTTCCATACAATGGGTCCCAAGGAGACGATTGCGATACGGACAATCGGATTCGCGGAAAGACCTGTCTTCGGATCGGGGAAGGACTTGACGAACATGTAGGCGATGATGAACAGGATTGCCATGATCCATGGGAAGAGGATCTCCGACAACAGGACCGCACGCCAGGAAGCGCGCGGCACATCACCACCAGTCAGAGGCTCGGAGCGTTGACCCAGTCGCTTCTTTTTGTAACCCGTAATCATCGTACGGCTGAGGCGGCAATAACCAATCCAGGAGTTGCTGTGCTGCTTCGAGTTGCCTCGAGACATCCACCGCAAGTATTCCCGGTAGTCGATGATGAAGTCCGCGTAAGAAAACATGTGCGGGTTGAACAAGAAGGGAGCTATGCACAATGCAAGAACGGACAGCCAGAAGTAGATCAAATGTGGCATCCAGATCGACAGAGTCGCGTAGAGCAACATCAGCAGCATTCGCGCACCGAGGTAGATACTGGGACCGGCGAATCGCGAATACAGGAGGCTGAAAGAAAAACGCGTTGTTGCGAAGCCTCGACCAGTTGCGATGTAACGTGCGCCGCCAAACGTCAGGTTGCTCAGAATTGAGTGGCAGTAGATTTGAGTGGAGAACACCTCAAACAAGGGTGAGAGCGACAGGAAGTGTTTGCCGAGCCGCAGCAGCGCACGACCCGTCCCACGCTCGGTGAGCTCTGTTGCACTTGTTAGTAAGCTGACACGTCTTGTATGCTATTTGACCGACCTTGCAGGAATAGAGGGAAGAAGGCGATGAAGAATACCAAGAAAATGCTAATAATGCAGTGCTGGATCCACAGGAACGTGGGGATCAGGTTATAACAGCCGGGTTGCCCGCCAAGCACATCACCATTTGAGTTCGTTTTGCAGACAGTGAGCTGTTTGTTCAGCGTTCCAAGGAAGACCACTGTCGGGCATGAATCAGCTGAGCGGTTTCATTGATAGACATACATTTGAACTCACGTGCGATCATGAAAAGCTGTACGGACGCGATGACCAGGATGTTGTTGATGTGAAAGCCAGGATGGCCATAATAGAAGGTCATAAACCTGTCGATGGGCAGTTGCGTGCCAAGATAGTAGTATTCCCTGGACAGCATTTGCTCACCCATCCCAGTGCCGATCTTGGTCTGGAAGTTAAGGATAGTGCCAAAACCCAGATCACGACCTTTGCCGCACTGGTAATACTCCGTATGTTTGATCCGTCCGCCACGTCCGAATGCATTCATACCAGCGTAGATATCTTCGTTGAGGTGCAGGCCCTTCTGAGCCTTGGATACACCTCCACGAGTGTTCATGAAAATCGCGTTGAGGAAATCGGGGTGACCGTAGTGCAACTTGCCCCCAATCCATGAGAGAGTCCTCGCTGCGAGTGTTCCGAAGGTCTGTTCTTTGCCGGCCGCAACATCTCCCAGAATACCAATGTTCTCGGAGAAGATGTATTCACGAGCACCGACAATGGCGATGGGTGCTTTCACGAATTCCTTGTGACCCCAGTGCGCGTAGGGAGATTGGCTGGACAAATTGTATTCCTCGAATTCCCCGAGAACGTTGCGGATCTTCAAACATTCTTCCAAGTAGTTGTCTTGATTGGCATCGATGAGCTGGAGATATTCGCCCCGGTAGAAAATGATCGCGTGGTTCTGATTATCCGACTTGCCATCACCGAGAATGGGGTTACCGGGCAGTTCGACACGGAACTTGGGCCGTCGCTTTCCTGTCTCCGGAATAATCTCAGAGTAACCATCGATCAGAGCGGAGAACAGGCGCGGCTCGCCACCTTCTTTGCCGGGGGACTCTTCATCAAGATAAGCGATCTGCAAATCGGGATAAGCTCGCAAGAGGAATTCTGCGTTCGCCAATTCTTCAGCCGTGAATTTGTTGTAACGTTGCATGGATACGACCATCTTGAACTTTCGACGAGCCATTCTCTCCAGCTCACGTTCCAACTTGTCTGTGTTCCCGCCAAATAGCTGAACGACCTCGGGATTCTCCACTCTGTAGAGCAGCTTGATTGCCTTCGAGTAGTTCATGAAGCCGGAAACAGTGCGGTATAGCGTCTGTGCCCGAAGAGACGCCCAGATACGAGTGCGGAGCGTGAATTCAGGGGCCGCGGATTTGAAACCAATGCAGTAAAAAGGCAAGTCATCGGCTTTGTTTGTGATTGATTTCTCATCGCCAGTGACACCGAACGGATTGCTTGCGGTGCCATTGAATGCAGCTGCCTCCTCCGCTAAGATCTTGGTATCCTTGACGAAATTGTCCCACTCGATTGGGTGAAGCTGCTTGAGATACTCAAGAAGAGTGACCCTCGTGTTCTGATCCTCCTCGCGGATGATCTCGCGGAGAGATAACAAAATCTTCTCCGAATAGTGCGGTGTCAAAACGGTGAACGTCGGCATGGCATCCACAGGCAATGGCTCGGGGATTGCCGTTGTGAGCGATTGTGCGAAAAAAGAGATGCGGCGTTCGGCTTCGGAACCGGGAGGGAAAAACTCGCCCTTGTAGGTCCTGTCGCCCTGCGAAATGAAGAAAGGCGGTGCGCGAAGCGTACGACGGCCGTCTTGATCTGATTGAACTTGGTGATACAGCAGCTTCTGCACGTGGTCAATCGAAAGCAGGTGCTCGCGATACATCGAGATGATGACGGCGTTCCAAATCTGTGACACGAGCACCTTGGGCTTGTATTTGACCTCCATATCGGCCGTCGCAAGTAGCTTGGCGTAGATTCGCTTCGGCAGGCGCATGTAGATATCCTTCCATGGGGTCCAGATAGAGAGACCGAGAGCGAAGGACCGACCGATAGAGAAGACGGTGTACCAAATGACGTACCAGAGAAACGTGTCGAGGAAGAAGAGAATCAGATCCATGATGAACATGATGGCAAGCGTGAACGCTGGCTGATTCGAACATAAAGCAGCACCGAAGTACTTTTCGGAGCACCGTTGGACCCTCATACCGACCAACACCAGAACGGGCTCGCGGAAGGACTGAGTCAGGAAAAAGTAGGACTCTGTAGCCTTGCAGCCAAATACTAGAGTCCACAGAGCGATACTTGCCATTCGAGCCTTCACGTCCAGCTTAGGGTAAGATGCTGTGAATGTCTGGGAAGCGAGATACTTTCTGTTCTTGCCGGCAACACGATCTCCAAACATACGACCCGACGGCATGATGGAAAACAAGAGGGTAGCAGACACCGAGGCGAAGAACTGGACGATGCCGAGGATAAGGGCGACTTGTGACGTGCGATCAAACCCAGCAATGTAGATGGTCGGACCAGCCGTTATTGCAAGGGTTACCAGGAGGAAGAGGAGGCGGCGACCGAGATGTGAGGTATTGTTCCACGTTGTAGGAATAAAGTTGAACTCAGCCAAGGTTGCGGCAATCATGATGATCGTTGAGATGGCTCCGCCCAGTGCTGTGCAAGACCATGACATGGCTGCTGTGGGCACAGTAGTGCCTGGGTCCGCGTAGATGGTGGGCGCATTGTAAGCGGTGTAGTACCAGAAGAGCGATACGTGAATAACCCAGACACGATTGAAATCGACCAGCAGCTGCAGGAAGGAGCGCTTTTCATAGAAGGTCTTGAAGAAAACACGGTTCCAGTCGATCTTGTCGAACTTCATAAACCGCTTGGCCGGGGGAAGATCGACTAGGCGTGTCTAGGCGTGATGCATCAGAGAGCGAGATCTATGCGAGAGTGCATATGGACGAACCTTGTCCGTCAACACGATGCGTGCGATGCCCTCGGGGTACCAAAAAAGTTGGTTGACATCGTCATAGCCAATGATGTGCTCATGATCCTTCTCCTTTCTAACGAATTTGCCATCGACGACGTCGTATCCTTGATCTCTGAAGAAGCGGTACAACGGTTTGACCACAGCGCGTAGGTACAAACCTTCAGGAACCGGTTCAACGCGATTTTGACATTCCGGAGAACGGTAGTAGTCGTCTGCGCACTTGAAGATGAAGCATAGACACTCTGCTACAAACCGGACGTGCGCTGCTTCACCCCAGCAAAGCAGGAATAACGCGATTTGCCGCAATCTGTCATATTGAGACATAGCGTTCATGGCCTCGCGCCAACGGTTCAGCGCCGTTTGGAGGCTCTTCTCGCTGGCAGTTTTGGGCTGCGCGCCCCGAGTTGGTCCACCACCCCTCATGCTGCGCATGCGCGTCAACGTACTCGGGTTCTGAGAGCTGCCGACGGCATCGTCCAGATCGAGTTGCGCGGCAAAGTACCACTTGCGGTAATTGGCATGTTGACCCCCGATGTAGTCGGCATGCAGGGTCAGCAGGGCTTGGTTCGGTGACATGCGACTCGCACGTGAGTCCAACTGTGTCATCAGGAAATCAAACATGTTCCGCATCGAATCCCGCTGGAAGCCAAACTTCTGCGTGAGATCGAGGAAGATGTCTTCGATCTCTTCCTTCGACAACGGAATCTGGCGACCTGGGGACCACGCTGGGTACGGCTCGCGCGCGCCTTGGGGCACGTAATCCGTGAACGTGGGAGTCGAGCTTTCCGAGGTCGCCATACGTGGGGGCATCAGAGACTCGGCCGACGGGGCGTAACGCTGGCCATACACATCCGCCTCGCTAACGGAGTCGCCATCGCGGGGCTGGGCTGTGGTAAGAAGGTAAATGGACGCCATTCAGTATCATGTCTGGACGAGGTCGAGGTGACGCGCGCACCATATGGATCGTACGGAGCACTTTGGTCGTAGTATCCTCCTTGCTGGCCTAGTTACTCGATAGTTAGGTGGTGGGCTTGGCACATGTAACGCCGTCCTACTTACTGGCGTCGTCATCATAGTACCGCTGGCCCTGAGGCTGACCAGTTGGCGTAGAAAACGGGTCTCGCGGGTCGGGCGGAGGTGCAAACGGAGCGTTGTATGAGTTTGGAGCAGGCGGTTGAGTGCCGTAGGGACGGGACATGATGAGAGACCGCGATGTTGGACACGGACGTGGAGTGGGCCGTCCGCGCCCTAGTGAAACCTGCGGGGAGGGCGAATGGACGGGGTAGGAGGAGATAACGAGAGTCGATGTCGATAGCGGGACAGTGCAGGAGTAGGGAGGGTGATAGGAGGTAGGAAGAAAGGCAGCAAGGCCTCGTTGGCTGCTGGCTCTAGAAAGCGCGGGAGAGGGAAGGGAGGGGAAGGCAACGACGTTGCCGTCCTGTGCGAGACCCGCGCGTCGGACCCAAATCATAGCGCGTTCATCGCCTTGCTAACGCCTGTACCAGCGGGTCCCCTGCGAGCGGCCCACTTAGACTCTGCGCTGCCCCGTCCATCGATTCGTCCGTTTCCCCCTTGCTTACTGTTGTGCCTGTTCAGGTCATTCCCGTTACTGATGCTACCATGAGCATATGCCAATTGCTTGGCCTCAACGTTCGTCCCTTGGAGCAGCGACTGCTTGTCGCGACCATGACCCCACGAGTATTGCCGCGGCGCAAACCCGTGTGGTATGACGCCACACCGACGCGTCCATGATGGACGCAGTTTTCCCGGCAGGTGATTTGGGACGCGCCGACTTTAAATATATCCGGGACAGCGCATTGCTACTCCATGTACTGGTTCGCAACACCGCTCGGCAACCTCACCTACGTACTTGTCTGGTTTGCCCTCGGCGCTCAGACGCGTAATCAGAAATGGTTGCTATCATGTGACAGTAATGGTTAATAGAAATACAGCAACCACTTGCCTTTATCCTTCCTCCTTGAACGTTCAGGCGGGAATGAAGCCTCCGCATGTTGAGCGGATTTCAGATCTCATGCTTCCCGTATGCATCCACCTGGTAGCAAGAATCGGAACTTCTCGAATTGCTCCAGTAGGTAACGTGGGACACCGAGAGCAGATTTGGCCCTATCAGCACGTCAGCGGCGAAGACAAACTCCTGAAAACATAGACTTGCGGATCAGGGTGTATCGCACTGTACAAATCCTTGAACTGCAGAATGCACAATTAATATATAAGGGGTGGTTCAATTAGAACGAAGAGTCGTACTCGATAGGCTTCGGGCAACATGTCGAAGATGTCCGTTCCTTCGCAGACAATCCTTTGTATGTGAGCAGGGAGTAGGAGCGCGCGATTGCCCCTCAATCGATCAGCGTGAGAAAATCCTTCATTGTTTTAGATAGGTGTCTCATAACTGAATGAAACAGGTTTACCTTGCATCTTCTCGGCGAATTCACTGATTGTGCGGAAGCAATAGCTGCAACAGGTGACTCCCAGATACGTCGTCAAATGCGCAATGCATACCTGCAGTGCCAACCAGAATCCGCCAGCGCGAGATCCGTAGACATGGAATGTCGGTAGTACGTGGACTGCTTGTCCCAGAGATGCACTTGGGCGCGCCAGCTCCGGAAACCCATGGGCCATTCGAGAGAATACAAGTACTCCTGCATTTGCAGGTGCAAAGGGCTCGGCGCTTGGCAGGCCTGCAGAAGCCGAATTGTGTGTGCTGTGGGAATCTCATCCACGTCGGAGAAAATGACAAGTGGCATCGGCTCGTTTGTGGGCAGCTGGGATGTAAGAATGTTGGTCATGTGAACTCGTTGAGCGTTCTCGAAAGTGAACGGGTCGTGAGGATGAGGCCGCAGTCCAGGGAAGAAGGAGTAGGTGAGCTTGCCGTCAAAGACTGAGAAGCGCGCCCGGTTGTCTGCGAAATACGTGTCTTTAGGCAACCCGGTGAATGTGCCTAGTTTCGGTCAAGCCAGGCCAGGTCGAAAAACACGGTCTACTTACTGTTGGATTCGACGAGGAAAAATCTGTCCACGATCCCGGACAGTTCGTTCATTCGAATCTCCAGAAGGTCCAGCTCACTGCTGACCATGATGGCGTCCCATACAGGAGGAAGTGGGCGAGGGCGCGGAACCCATCCATGTAATTTGCATAAGCTGGTGTCAAACGCGACACCTTCAGCATAGAAGTGAGGGATGATCTGGCTGGGTCCATCCGGGGCATCCCAAAGGGGACGAGTACCATAGGAGATTGCATCCCAGAGCTTTCGTCTGCCAAAAGCAATCAGTTCAACCTGCACACCGAAAGGATCGATGCATAGCATCCGCACGCGTTTATCAAGAACCACAGGATTACGATAAAGAGTATGACGAGGCCAACAGCAGGCGGACATGCTGCAAAAAAACGTCTAGGTGATAGCCATCGAGGCATTCAGGCAAGGTGCTTTAGTGAAGATGTGAAACGCTGGACCACCGCCGGCGTGTTCATGGCACAGATCAAACCCGGCTTGGTGTGCGCTCCCTTGACGACCGTGCACTGGTTGGGGGGAATTGCACCCGTGGCTCCTCACTCGCTCCTATGTATGCAACAACAGAACATTAATCGAGCAAACTGCGTCTACTGTACACTAAGCAAGACAGATTTCATACAGTGAGTGCGGTAACTGTAGCTGGATCATAACTCAATGCCCCTGGGCAGAAGAATAGGACACCGCTTCCCAATCGTCGCTAGTCCCTCTCGCTGAGCTGCTGGAGCTGTCCTGTGAGCCGTCCCTGATGTCCGCTAAGGACGTTCCTTCCGTAATAGCTGATGCCCTCAAGTGTTCTTCTCCCTCTGCACGATGCCGCTTTACGAGCGACCTGGCATACTCCATGTCTCTATACAGCGCTTCTATGGCATTTGCGACCCCGCGCTCCTTCGAGGATGTCAGTTGTCAAATGTGCATCTTGTTCAAGCATAGGAACGTACGGAGCGTATCTTCTGTCCCACCAGTTTGGCTCGACTGATCTGTCTTTCATCGGTGGTAGCGTTTCGCAGAGCCTCCGTGAGACTGTCCACGGTTAGTTTACGGACACTGGAGCCAATGCCCAACGCCTCAACGCGATCAGCCCAGAAGAATTGGTCTCCGAAGAATGGTTTGATGATGGTTGGGATCCCAGCTATTGGAGGATTCAGAATGACGTTGGGACGTTCATGGTCCTTATTACTCACCGCGCAAGCTAGCACCCGTCGTGCCTGCCCCACCATGATGACAGGCGGCGTCGATTCGGGCAAAGAGCCAGTCATGGGGAATTGAAGAGATAGGATATATGGTCGACGGCAGCAGAGCATGTTCTTTCTCTACTGCCTTCGGATCCTTCTTCGATGATAGTCGGTCGGACCATCCCTTTGAAAGAATGGCGCGCACACCACTGTGCTCGATTGCCTGTACGACACACTGCGTCATGGCATCGGGATCGGAGACAACGATGCTGCCAAAACCGATGTAGACGAGCTTTCGGCCGTCGGCCCGGGCAGAGTCAATGAACCGTACGAGATCCTTCGGAGGCTCCCACTTCTTTGCCTGAGAATTGTCCGGGTCATCCAGGAACCAGTATCCTAGACATGAGATGAGACAAGTCCATGGAAACCTACAGAACGCATTGTGCCGCATGCTTACCCGTAACACGGATCCATTCATACCAATCCAGAGGTGGCGGAACCACGGTCGGGCTAAAGTTATACAAGAAAGGTACCTTGTGTTGCTCAAGCTTGTCCAAATTGGTCGAGTCGATAGACAAAGTGTGCCGACGCCAACGATTGATTTGCCCAGAGATAGCTCTCCAGAAGACTTGGTCGAACATTACGTATGTCTGCAGGATGTCGTTAGATGAGATCCAACACGGGGAGATTCAGGGCTCGCACGATATAATTATAAGAACCACCCATCTACTTCCATCAGAACAACACAGCCTGTTGTTGAGAAGAGACTCACCTTATGGTCGGGGACCGCGAATGCATGGGGATACGCTCTAGTACGGCTCCACGGCATTGTGAATGCGCGGAAATATGGTATTCCCAGAGCCTCAGCTATATGGATTCCGGCCATCGCACTCGGACTCTCTACGAGGACGTCGCTGCCTTGGCATGCTTCCCAAGACGTTTTTAAGAGATCGTCGATCCATCCACGGAACTAGACAAGGAATTTATGGATGGTTTGAAAGCCAAAATTCATCACAATACCTTCTGCAGGCCCTCTTTCATGAAAGAGAATGTAAACATGCCATTCTCCACGCAAATCCTCATGAGCTCAGCAGGGTCACCTCCGACATAGGCATGCTCAATGCCGTGCTGCTCCGCGGTTAGCTCGCCATGCATTTGGGGGAAGAAAAGAGAACATACACCCTCAATCCATGACTTGAATTCGGCATGCGTGGCAATCTTCACGTGATGACCATCGGCCAGCAATCCCTTTCCGAGAGCGATGTAGGGTTGAACGTCGCCTCGTGATCCGATGGTCAAGAATGTGAAACGGAGCGGCTCTTGCGGCTTGAACGTCAAAAAGGTCGAGGAGGTGGATGTGAACATCACTGGGGGGGCTGACTCTGGTCCCGCATCCAGGTGCGGAATTTCGAGCTCTAACGCCGGCGATGTTGGCTCCAGCTCTTCCAGACTTTCGGAGTCTTTCTGCGACTGCGTGGGTAGAGTCGGTCCAGTCAATTCCTTCTGCCGAATTACGTCCATCTGAGAGTCCAAGAGCTTTATACATGCGTCTCGCCTCTCCGCCGAACTGAATTCCAGGAAAAGTTCTTCATGTCCCTTGATAACAACAGCTAAGCCGTGATACCTCAATGAGAATGCCCGCTGCTTCTCCACAGAGATAATGTCCCTGATTGGGATGATCATCTGAACGACGGCTCAGCAGTGAAATTAAGTGACAGTGGATGCCTTCTTACTCGTGTCTTTGTAAGGGGCTGGGTGGAACGGAAACAGAAATAATTGACGGAGATGTAGACCCTTCCATAAATCGGTAGAACACGCAACAAGGATCCTGGCAGGTCTGTTCGATGGATGAGATGACTACTACGGAATGAATGAACGGACTCACATCCGATTAGAGCTTCTTTCTCGTCCAGCGCAAATGTAGAATGGAATTTCTGCGCAACCGTGTTGTCAAACAGATGCGGCACATCAGTGCCGTCCAAAAGCGAGAATCCCATAGTATTAGAGCCCGCCCTGTCATCGTCATCATCAGAGGCGTGGTCGGACAATATCATGCTCTGTGGCATAGACACTGTGTCGCTCCCAGTCTGTCCAGGTGTGAAGAGCCGCGACGAGCCTCTCAGCCAATGTGGGACACTCCAGCCTTTTCCAGCTTGGTCTTGCTGAGTCTGCAGAGTCTGCTGATGTTGGCCAGGAGATGGACTCCACGAAGGCGGATATATATGGGAAGCCGATGATTCGGGCATCGAACTCGTCTGCGGAGTCATGTCTGGGCTCGAAGTTGAAGGTCTGAAAAAGCCTGGCCTCAGAGTACGAGAATCGTCCTGGAGAGGAGATGGAGAAGCTGTCAAACGCGGAGGCGGGGATCCGACGATCTCGATGTCTTGAATGTGTTCCGGCGCAGACTCTGTGCGAGCAGGGAGCCCTAAAGGAGGAGGGGTATGACTTGAGAACGGTCGTAGCAAGGATGTCAGTCGGAAGGAGGTCGACCTGGGATCGGCTTGAGCGGGTCTGTCCGGTGAACCAATTGAGGACACAACGCCGGTGGACGTGGTGTCCTGTACAACGCCTCTCCGACTGCTTGGATCAGAAGCAGAGCGTCTATGTTGTCCCAAAATATCTTGAATTTGGTCCAGAGCGCGGTCAAGATCGTGGAAGTAGGCGAAGAAATAGGAGTCCAAGGAGTAGTTATCGTCCTTGTCGTCTCTATCGAAAACCTTGACTTCAATGGTCTCCGTAAAATCCATCCAGGTGTTCTTGTCGACATCGACTATCAAACTGAACGGAATGGCGATCTAAACACAATGAGAACGGTTGGTCTTACTGGCATTGCGGATTGCGCACCTTGACGCTCTCCCCGGTGTTCTGGGCTCGAAACATCACCTTCCGGACGGCCTTAACCCATTCCTCCCGGCTCGGTACAGAATCCGCCATCAAATTGACGTTCCTCTGGTTTGTGCGTATCCGGAAACCTCGCTCCCCTACGGGCTCGCACGTCACAGCATATCGCAAATCCAGATTACCATGTGGAAAGTAGGGATCCTAGAACATATGAGATAACGTGTCTTACAGGATGTCAATTGCTTACAGCGCTGGACTGATACCAGCTTAGGACATCATTCTTGAGGATGAACCAATACTTGTTCCACCGCTTGGTCCGGCTCCCGCGCTTGCTCAGTGTCCCAGACTTGAGGACCTGGTCCTGAAGATGATGGGTGTTATCAGATGCAGCTGTGGCGTAAGAGCAGAACATGCTATACCTCGTCAGTTGGAAGATGGGCAAAGAAGCAAAGATGGGCATTGGTCAGGTACATATAGCCTTGAAGCACTGCCGACCCTGGTCAAAAGGCATCCACAAATAATGTCAATGACACTTACGTATAGACCGTAAGAGCCAGCACGGCATTTCCGCGAGGACCTCTTCAATATCATCCAGCCCGAAAACATCCCTCAACTTCTGGGCAAGTTTTCCGCGCCGCTGTAGCTTCACCGTGGCCAGACTCTGGCTGCGCAGATTCGTCGGTCGACTGGGCGCGACTGTGATGCCAGGTGCTGGGCCAATCTCGAAGTCTTCTGCTTCTTCCATTTCGTCAGGAGACTCTTGTTCTTGGTCACTATCGATATGAGCCATGCTGGGGCCAATGGGGGATGCTTGGGGGGAACCAGTCAGACGTCGCATACGAGCGACAGGACGATGGATTGTATGGATCGATGATGTCATGGTGAAGTTTGCTGCACACACTCGTCAGACAGGTTGAACGTGTCGATTTGAACTTCTTACCTTCCGCATCGGTATCTTCAGGATCCGAGGCAACGCTTTCTGGTAAACCGTCCTCATTCCCATCTTCGTCAGCCCAGGGAATGGCTTGCAGCGCTTGAATGAGGGTCTGGGTACCGGCCCGTAGAGATCCGTCCCCGCGAAATGCGTTGATAGAAGGTCGTGCGGGCCGCATCCTATCCAGCGACGGCGTCTTCCTTGGGGAGGGGCCCGCGGAATGCGCGCTGCGTGCAACTAGCTTCAGATCGACAGTCGTTGCCACCGGAGGAGCGTCTGTGGACTGCACTTGCTGTAAATCCTGAGCTGTTGACAGATGACCTATTTACATAATGAATGATTGTTCCTCAACGGCACAGGTCCGCTTACTGCTTTCCTGCCTCTGACTCGATGACGAGCCGAGCGTGGACGAGCTGGCATCGTCTCGGTCTTTCCGTCTCAGAAAGTCGGAGGGACTTCTCCTCAGCTTCTCAAGACTGTGACCAATTGAGGATGTCGAACGACTGAGCTTATCCATGCTTCGTCCCAGAAGGCTCTTTGAGCGCCCTAACTCGGTCTGGCTATCGTGGAGCCCGAGCGCTTGGGGGTTGGTCAGGATCGTCGTCCCCGGGATGGGGTTCTGCAAGGGTGGACGAGGTACGTTCCCTTCAGACATGATTGCGGTATCGCCGAGCGAGAGTAGCAATGGGTAGCAAATCAGCAGGAAAGGGAGGGTGCGTGCAGTTAGAGGGGTGCGTGTCGGTGTACGCGCCCTCGGCCGCTTTCAGGAGACCGGCGTAGGAGGCGGGTTCCCCTTCCCCTATCGCATCGCTGCCTGCGCGTCAATGACGCGCCACTGGGATCAAACGGCTCCATTCTGAGTGACCGCCATCTAGATACAGCACTGTATGTATGCTCATATTAACAGATGCACGGGCAGTTCAATGAACGCTACCACCTCCTCCACGTCTTTCAGCTCCAACATGTGTGCAGTCTTTGCAGATCGAACTCGACTGTCCACAGGGTTTATGAAGGCTCACACAAGAGTCAAGCGCAGGATCATTACCTATAGAAGCTTCAACTTGCCCGTCACTTGGTTGACCAAGCGTACCGGGGCTGTGGCATGATCGTAAGCACGGCGAGCATAAAGCGAACTAGAGACTCAATACCAGGGCCAATCCCAAGCACGGTACGGGAGCCGGCTGCGATCTGTGTTCTTCCTCTGCAGGGGAGCGTCAGAACAAGTTTAATGCATCCCGCAATGGAGTCACTCACGCATCTTGTATGGTTCGTGCACAGAGGCTCAGGCTCTGGGCTTTAGCCTGCAGCAATAGCAGCTCGTCCTCGGAATCACATTTGAGGGCAATTTTGGCTTGTCTAAACGATTGTTTAGCATCTCCTGACTAAAGTTCATGAGCAGCTTAACCCACCCGGTCCTTTCCCAATGTCGTAACAGCTGGAGTAGCGACCAGTCAGTGACTTAGACGGGACGGAGAATGTGAATGCACCCACCCGGGGATTGGATTTGGACAGCGCCTTATAACAGGCTAGTGTGGCATGCCTGGAAGTATTCAGCACGCGATCACAGACTAGAACAGCGATGCGTACGAGCACTGAGCAGCGATCTTGCCCTTGTTCATCCCAAGATCGGACCGAACCACGAGAACCTTCAAGTTGCGACGATCAGTTTCAACCTCCGTATCTCTGACAAATGCAGGCATACCAGCTTGCATTCCTCAAGACGACCAGGTTTGACCGATGCTAGATCTCGATCCGATATATCATCATCGCTGACACTCCCTGCTTCACTCTCGGCCGCCTCGATCTCCGTCTCTCCGGCCTTCGGGACTTCAGGAGACAACTGAGGTCGTCTCTGTTGTACACCAAGTAAATAGCCCACGGTGCCTGCCAGTACAGCAACGCCTGTATATAAAGCCAGCGGACTCCAGGAATCGCTACTCGATAACAATGGCATGTTATGGGAACAGTGCAATGAGGAGTAATGTACAAGTGTAGATGGTATGAAAAGGGTGGTATACAGTACGAGCAGTCTTTCCGTGTAGGGTAGCGACGCGCCCGAGTCGCGTCGATCACAAAACTTGGGTCCGCGCACTCATATATCAGGCTGCCACTTCACTCACTACCGCTGTCTGAGTCTGACTCAGTGTCAACCGTCCCATCGACATCTGTTTCACCGTTCAATGCTCGTGAGATGGATGATGCGCTCGAAACACAAACCGATCACGTATTCAGGATCCTTGTCTTCGGCATCATACACGTCGGCGGATGGTTGCGAGACGCTGTTAGAGTCCGATAGGATAGACTGCTGCTGAGACGCCATGTTGTCCGAGTCGTAGCCGTTTTCCAGAGAAGCACCAGGAGATGCTGAAACACCTTGCGATGCGACTGGAGAGGAACGCAGCTTGGACGGGGCCTTGGGTACCGAATTGGTGTAGTGGCCAGGAAGTACGCCAGTGGTCCCCTTCAAGCAACGCGTGATACTTCAGCATCAACTGTTCGCACAACCGCTCGAAGCATACGCACATTGGCTCGTGGTTGAGGGGTTGTCCGCCCTGCCGAGACGTTAGCAAGCTGGTCGGGGCCATATCGAATTTCTACTTCACCTGACTCCGCTTTATGCCGTTTAGCATCTCTGAATGAAGTCTCAGATGGAGAACGGTTCTGAATACCCTCGTGAGCACAGGTGCAAGTGACTCTCTATTCATTATCATTACCCGTTTCGCAGTCGCTTTGGACCCAGACGGTGTAGACTCCCTCTCTTCGCCAAGAACCTGCGGAGACGCCGAGCGCGTTCCCTCAGAGTCAACCCTGCGAAATCGTTAGAATTTACGTTTTCAGTACAAATAGAGTGGATGGATCCACCTTTTCGAAGCATTTCTAGGCTGTCCACGTCGAGAACCGACGTTCAGACCCATACAGGAAGCAAGATGTGGCGCGTAACGGTTGAAAGCGATCTGCTCAGAGGCCGTCAGTATAGGAAAGGAAGTCCGGTTTGCCAACATCCATACTGGTCTCTTGCAATTCAAGCAGTCCAGAAGGGCGGGGTCTTGCTTCTGGGCACCACCGCTGGTGCCATTGCTTTGACTAACCCCAACCTCGTCCGGGGCCGTCTGACTCGAAGACAGATCTCCTGGAGCAGCGCTGCTGGGTGTTTCAATTGAATGGCACGGATCTATTTGGGTCAATCATACCCAGTAAATGGTACAACTTGAAACAGCTCATCCTTTCTTCTGCGAATATTCTGTAAGGTTACGTTGTGGTAGGTCAAAGTGCGTACATCTTGGCATAAGCGTGTTCTTTGGTTTGCCGCTTTCGACCTTCTTTATGCGCAAGCAGTGCCGTATCCATCATCAAGTCCTTTAGCATTGTAGAAAAAAGCTTCTCTGCCTAGTGCGCAACTGTGAGACGGATGAGGTATATGTTGATGAACGGTGCACAAACAAGCGCCTTCTTCAAGTCTTCTCGTGACATATCTGTCATGTTTCCATGTAAATGTGCGATGCGGTCTGGCTATCGTTGCATCGGCCCCTCTCAGGACGAGACGTAACGTTGCTCTTGGTGGAGGTTCGTTGTAGGAATGTAGAGTCACGAAGCAATAAACTTGGCGGTTGTGCTAGGTGCAACGCTTCGTGAAAGGGGGCATGCAATTGCTTCCGAGAACATCTAATGAATAAAGGGCTGTCCAGTGCACAATGGAACAACTAGGTATGTATCGTAAAGAACTGGTCGAGCGGAGATGGTATCAAGAAACCAAACTGTAGGACCTTCATTTGGTAATGCGAGAAATGATAAAAACTCCAATGATGGCTACAGCCAGGGCGCCCACGCTCGCCGGAAGAAGCAGATCACGGGGAATGCCTAGCACTTTGTCATCGGCCAAGGCCAGCACTGATGGTGGCACGAATGGCACAGGTTCAACATCCGGCTTCTCCAGTTCCTTGACGACCTCCAAAGCTGCCTGTGCTTGCACCTTGGCCTCCTTTTCACCTTCGGCAGAGCCAGCCTCCCAACCTTGTCCGCCTTGAATAATGAGCATGACTCGATCCTGCTTGCTCGCACGAGCAACCCTGACGGCATCCGTTACATCGTGATCCGCGGTAATGGTGACCGAGTCGCCTTCGCTATCCATGTACATCAGGGCAAAGTCTTCGTGGCTCGGCGGAGGAACCGTTTCATCGCTGCCGATGGAAACCTTTGGCAAGAAAAAGGGATCCAGCGCAAGCTTGCCCGTAACAATCTCCCGCAAGTTCTCATAGTTGTCGTGCCTCGCCTGGAATCGATGGGTCCTGCCACTAGGAGTCCGGAATTTAAACACATATGTGCCATCATCCACAAAAACATCAGCAGGGGCGAGTGCCGACATGGCACCATTCTGGGTCGGAGCGTCCTCATCTACAACAGATGCAGAATCATGCGGGTAGACCTCCGAGATTGTTATGGAATGGTGCGGATTCGGCATGGCGGAAGGTGACCGAGGCAGGCCCGGCGAATTGGGATCGGGCGGTAGATTGGATCCAGACATGACAGATTCGTTGTCGTCTTGGGCAATAGAATCGAAGAACTTGCCCCACATGGGTCCTGCATGTTCCTCATCACCGGCTTGGGCAGACATTGCGCTCATCTGGCAGATGTGAGAAATAATGGCGGAGGCGAGCGGAAGACAGCCTACCTGTTCCAGCGTGGCATAAGTCAATTTGAGAACGTCGACGATGGCAACCAACCGTCCATCGTCTTCGACGACAGGAAGATTCAGGTAATGTCCGGCTAAAGAGCATGTCATTATAGATCGAGAATAGAAATGGCGCTGCTCACTGTACATCTTCTTCAAAGCATCATGCACGGTCATTGTAGGGGGTGCAACATCCGGGTGAGGTGTCATCACCCTCACAACGCTGCATCGGCCAGGCTCAAGGCCGGCGGCAATCACCCGCAGGACAATGTCCTTGCTGGTGAAAATACCCGCGATCCTCGGTGGCAAACCAGGACCGGCGTTCTCCATCACGCAAACTGAGGTAGTACGATTTTCCTTCATGAGCTTCGCTGCGTCACGCACTGTGCTCTTAGGAGACACCATCGCAGGCCTTGTGCGTGAATCCATGACTGTAGTGAGGTCGGGGAGAGCAGTCTTGTCCCGGAGAGCCTCTACGTAGGCAAGCATTGCGACGGCTTGAGGATTGGCCGCGATGTTCGCTCCAAGCTCGGACTGAACACCCTCAAGCGCATTGTATAGTTTCTGAGACGCGGAAGAGCTGCGTTCGACTTTCTCCAGTGCCTCATGGAAGACCTTTGTGATATCCAAGAGACCAACAACATTGCCGTCTTCGTTACAAACAGGCTACAGAGTACATCAATGTCTGCACTGATTGGGCGAGGAAGCTAAGCGCACCAGATGGCGGAAACCACGTGAAACCATCAGCTGCAAGGCGTCGGTAGCGCTCGTGGTATCCCGGGTCACCATCGGACCTCGAGTCATGATAGCACTGACGGGAGTGGTGCGAGGATCCAAGCCTTCGGCCGTCACCTAGTGCGATATAATGATGAGAAGACGTGGGAGACGTGTCAACACAACTCACTCGGAAGGCGAGATCCTTGGCGGTGAATATACCGCTCAGGCCTTCTTCGTCATCGACAACCAGGACGCAGTCGGTCCGTTTTGCGGCGCAGAGCTGACTAGCGTCTGACACCGTGATGCTCTCAGGCACGGTCAAGGCTGGGCTAGGCTTGAGAGCGGCGACAGTTCCCTTGCGTCCTTCGTTCTTGGTCGTCTTCTTCTTTGTATTTGCAAGGGAGATGGTGCGCTTCCTTGCGAGTTCGCCTTCGATCTTCTTGCGGATGGCCTAGGTAGAGTGTGTCAGAGGTAGGCATTCGCCTCACGCTAAGCGTTATCTGCTAACCTCGTCGCGCCTGCTCTGCTTGCGGCGCGTGTCGGCGACGGAGCTGGTAGGGGTTGAGACGGTGGACATTGTGCGGGCTGTGGCTAGGGGAGAAGGGGAAGAAGGACGAATTGGGAAAGGAGAAGTCGATCGAGCAGCGGGAGACGCGGGGTGGTGCGTCGGAATGGGTATCTTTGACATTCAGGGGTCGCGGGAGGAGGAGGATTGGGTCCACTCAACAGGCCGGATGGGCGATGGGCACAGCGGAAAGTAACGTGATATGATGCACAACTCAGTCGCGTCTCCCCGTCCGTTGGCTCCGGTGGAACCGCGTAAGGGTTCCCGGCACACGTTCACTGCACCGTCGGCTATACGGAGAACTTTCATTCAGTCAGGCCGCAAACTTGCCGCGTTGCTTCATCGTTGCACACCGCTGTCTCCATATTTCCCTCTGTACACGGGTTGTACGAGTTCCGGGCACCATGTCTTCCGCTTCTGCTGAGGGTGCTGTTGTGATTTCTTACGACGATCTGATTAATCGACCTGATACACTCCATGGCTCCATAAGCAAAGCATTCGGCTCTGGGCCGGAATGTCTGGGTATCATTCTCGTCAAGGATCTACCCGGATATCCCGCTCTCAGGGAGAGACTGCTTCTTCTTGCAAACCAATTTGCCTCCTTGCCAGAGCCTAGGAAGGAGTCATATGTGGACCCAAAAAGCAACTATAGGTGTGGATCAGACCCTGTGCCATTTATTGGGAATCCGTCGCGCTTACGCGTACATAGCTTTGGCTGGTCACATGGAAAGGAAATCATGAATGGACGACCCGGTATGGCAAAGGCGACGCACACGATAAGAGCCCGAACTGACCTCAGAGTAAGATTTGCTGAAAGGATCCTACTACGCGAATCCCGTCGTCGACTCTCCCAACGTTCCTGACGAGCTGAAAATTGAGTTTCCTGAATACTATCACAAGAATATCTGGCCAGCCGAAGATGAGCGGGGAGTCGAAGGCTTCGAACTTGCCTTCAAGGCCCTTGGGGGGTGCGTGGTGCAACGTGAGGTGACTCGTAATGTTCTGACCAGCATCCCAAGCTTCATATTTGCGGTTGGCTGTCAATTAGCAGCTGCTTGCCAAGGATTTGGTTAGTTCAAACGGCATTTGGTAGCGTGGTATTCACTTTTCATCAGCTTCGCCTCATCTCGCAGACCTTTCAGTATCGCTGGAGTCCCTCATCTCCACCTCGCAGACCACCAAGGCACGGCTGCTTCACTACTTCCCGCAAGACAATCACTCTGCCGCAGAAAGTGCTGATGAGCCAGTCGATAGCTGGTGTGGAGTCCACCTGGATCATTCGCTACTCACTGGTCTTTGCTCTGCAATGTATGTTGCGCATTCCTCCGAAGGCGATCGAGTGGTGCCCTCTCCTTCATCCGACTCGGGATTGTATATCCGAACTCGAGGGGGCACGCTGAAGAAGGTTAACATACCCGCCGATCATCTGGCTTTCCAGACAGGAGAAGCATTGGAACGAGCTACTGAGGGTTCGTAATCGAGGTGTAGAACCGTTCAGAGCCGAGGGGTCTGACCTTCATGCAGGTAAATTGCGGGCAACACCCCATTGTGTCAGAGTTGGGTCAAACCCAAGCAAAGAAACGGTATCGCGTGAGACGTTTGCCGTCTTCATGCAGCCGGATGTCACCCAACCAATTGGCAAGGAGGAGACGTTTGGTTCTTTTTCCAGGAAGGTGTTCACGGATCATTATGGAGAGAGTACTTAATACCGGGCTTGAGAGAGGATTCAAACATCAGTTACGTGTCTTGCAGCTCATCATGGATTACACTGCGCGCGCCTCGTTTTGGCCAAGCGCAATGCGAGAACATTTCTTTCCGATCTGGTCGGGCCAGCGGATGGCTTGCAACGTTGTTGAAGAAATGTGAGGTAGCTCGAAAGTTGGTCGTAGTTGGTTCCGTTACCTTGTCTCGTGCTGTACCCGAACATTCGCAGAAAACTCTACGCCATTCGCAGCTATATGAGGACGCATCCCATGCACGCAATACAAACTGTCCGTCCTTTCCTTGTAATCCCTGCGTCAAACTGAAACAAGCCACAATTCGGAATGTGGCGTGTCTCGGCGATGTCGTTGCTCTCTCCATGGGCTGACCGCTCAACCAGCTTTGCTCGAAGGAACGATGGAGGCATCCCCGAAAGCAGTGAGTAGGATCTCGGCCACCTTTCCCAAGCACAGAGTAATGTTCCACAGCGTTAATCATGATCATCGCGGCGCTCTCGGGTGTGCTTTTCTTGGGTGCAGTTGGTGCCCTGCTCTGCTTTGTTTGGCGGCGTTGCGATAGTTCGACACGCAGCGCCACACCCAACAAATCGGCAATGGTTTCCGCGGTTCATCCGCCTCTCAAAATCGCCGATGCGGAGAAGGGCGCCATATACTTCATTCACGGCCCCCTTGATCCCATCCCCGAGGAAGATGTCGTCCTGTCCTTCAACTCAGCAACGTGCCTCCGCAGCTCCCCAGCTTCGAGCCAGGTAGGTGACAATCAAACTACGTCCGTTCCAACGGTGTTGCTTACTCGTGCGGGCAGTATGACGACGGAACAACGGACACTGTAACAGCAGCTCAATAACGAATACGGTCTCTTGTAAATGGGAGGGACAATAGTGATCCACTTCTGTACTCAATATTAATACATATATTGCCGGCTCAGGTGCTGCCAGCAACACCGAGGGGGCCAGAGCACAATGCGAAAGACGGCTGTAAAAGTCCGTGCATCACTCGATGCTCATCCGGTTAGGGTTACGGAAGTTGGGATTTCCGTCGACCCTTCGGGATGAGGGTGCATCCAGGGTTCGCTTGCCTTTTTGCACTAAAGGAAAGTCAGTGTAGCCTCGGTGGAGGATTGAACTTGGCATACTATGGCGTTTCAGTCCCTTGCCGAAATTGTAGAATACGATACAAGCCATCACAAACGTCAAGATTATGAGTGCGATGCACGCGCTCGCTGGAGGCAATCAGCGGCATCCACAATAGACTGACTGAATCCAGCTCACAAAACCCAACCAAAGACTTCCATACACTCATGAAGGAAGGCTCCGACCGCTCCATCAATATACGTACAAGCTACACAGATGTTTATGAGCATTCGGACACGCAAAACAACGAACACCCACCTTGTACGCAAAGTAGACACAAGCAGCGAGGGTTCCGACCATGAATGATGCCATCAGCCAGCGATTCTCGAAGCGGGCTGCCAGGTGGCCCTCAACAAGCAGAAGTAAGGATATCGGAAGGGCAGCGATTGTGAGGGGGAATTCTATGTCGGAATCGTCCAGAGCGAGGAAGATAAACTGGCATATGATGTTAGTTCAGCGCTTACACCCTGCGTGGCTGCACCCACCTGAACGGAGAACCCAATCCAAAAGTACACGTCGAACTTCAGAAGACACTCAAACACTTGAAAGTGTAAGAATATCTTCTTGATCCTCCGATCAGCGCCCAAGGCCTTGTAATTGTCCCAGCCGAACTCTGTGTGGATCTTCCAGGAGAGTAACAGGTACGCGACTTCCGCAACAGCAATGACGATGGGTACCAGAAGCAGCACGATGTTGATGGGGATGGAGACGATTCCTGAAGTGCCAGCAGGAAGAGCACTTTGCACCTCGGATATTTGAAGTACAGAGTATAGGATCATCAAGGCGTTGAAGATGGCCAAAAACAAGATTTGCAGCATGTTCCTGCTGCGGACCGCATCTACGGCGAGCACAAACTGATAGGCATGCGCAAGGCCGAAAAGGAAGATGTAGATGGGCAATCGGTTCCCGTCGACTTGAGAGTCACTGCCGCTGGCTTTGGAGGCGTTGCGCACCCGTAAGAAGAGCTCGACCTCGATGGCGACGTCAACAAAGGTCTCTAGGAGTGCAACGAGAAGATAGAGACGGCATGCGAGCGAGGATGGAAAGAACTGTACAACATATGCGTCAGTCGTGAAGGGTGAAAGTCAAGCGCCGTGCACCTACAGATCGAAAGAAAGCGCGGCGAGTGGGAGGAGCCGGCGGCGGTGTGTCGACCAGGTCCGGCTTATGGTCTTGTGGTGGAGAACTCATTTCATGATCGTCATACGAGTCGATGATATCCGACACATCTATTGATGATGCCTTTGATGATTTCCGCATCGGTGGATAGCCGGGCGGCAAGGCGGCATCGTACGTGACCTGAGCTGACGGTATGTGGGTGTTGGGGTTGTACGGGTGTTGATGATTGTCCATCTCGTCATAGTCATCGTCAAGGGCGTACACCTTCCTGTCTGGATCGTCACCAAGAGGGTAGTCCACCAGATGGGTTGACGATTGATAGGGAGTTGGTTGGGGATAGCGAGGGTCGCCTTCGTAGCGGGCGTTGTACGAAGCCATGGGGGTGCTTCCACCGGGGGAGCGTATAGAGTCGCGAGAGAAGATAAAGTGCAAGTGAGCGTAGTATAGAGAGAGCGGGGGTTGCCTAGAGCAAAGAGGGACGACGGTGTTCAAGAGAGAGACGGGGTGCAGACCGAAGAGCTAAAGCGAGGCGACTGTTGACAAGGCCGGCGTGTGGACGCGAACCCTCATCCCGACATGATCGGATATTTGATCCCGTAAGGGCAACAACCCATTTCATAGTTTTGCGACCCTATTATTATCCCGCACGTTTTGGCAGCCTTCTGCTCATCCTGCCGCGCACATCTCCTCCTCCTCGTGCAATGGTTCACATGGAAAACGAGGCCGGTCCATCATCACCTCCTTCAGAGGCAGCCAATGCCTCTCAGGCATTGTCTCCCGAGGAGGCCGCCAGACCGCCGTTCACCGATCTAGAGCTTTCACCTGCTACCTACGCTGCTCTAGACGTCATGGGAATGAAAACCATGACCCCAGTGCAAGAGCGCACCATTCCTCCTCTTCTGGCCGGCAAGGACGTTCTCGGCGCCGCTAAAACTGGCTCGGGGAAGACTTTGGCCTTCCTCATCCCCTCTGTCGAGTTACTCAGCAGGCTCAAGTTCAAGCCACGAAATGGAACGGGCGTCCTCATCCTCACCCCTACTCGCGAGCTCGCCCTTCAAATATTTGGCGTTGTCAAGGAGCTGTTCTCGCATGGTCATTCACAGACGTTTGGGATTGTCATGGGTGGTGCGAACCGGAAGGCCGAGGCAGAAAAGCTCATCAAGGGTGTCAATCTCATCGTTGGCACTCCGGGCCGAGTTCTGGATCACCTCCAGCATACCAAAGGCTTCATCTTCAAAAACTTGAAGGCACTCGTCATCGATGAAGCGGATCGGATACTTGAGATTGGGTTCGAGGATGAGATGAAGCAGATCATTGCGTTGCTCCCCAATGGTACGCAGTGTTGACATCCTCGTTTGACCGCCCGGCCTAACCTTCCACCAGAGAATCGACAGTCCATGTTGTTTTCGGCAACGCAGACCAACAAGGTGTCTGATTTGGCTCGAATCTCCCTTCGTCCTGGCCCGCTATTCATCGACGTCGCTGCGACACAGGCGACGTCCACGGTAACGACTCTGACTCAGGGTTACGTCGTCTGCCCTTCCGATCGTCGATTCCTCCTTCTCTTTACTTTCCTGAAGAAGAATCTGAAGAAGAAGGTCATCGTTTTCTTCTCGTCCTGCAGCTCCGTAAAGTACCACGCCGAGCTGCTCAACTACATCGATGTGCCAGTTCTGGACCTGCACGGCAAGCAGAAGCAGCAGAAGCGGACCAATACCTTCTTCGAGTTCTGCAACGCCTCCAGCGGTATCCTTCTCTGCACAGACGTCGCTGCTCGTGGTTTGGACATACCCAAAGTGGATTGGATCGTCCAATTTGACCCTCCCGATGACCCGCGAGACTACATCCATCGTGTCGGTCGAACCGCAAGAGCTGGCAAGGACGGAAAGAGCCTCCTGTTCCTCCTACCGAGCGAGCTTGGGTTCTTGCGCTTCCTCAAAGAAGCAAAGGTTCCATTGAACGAGTACAGCTTCCCTGCGGAGCGTATCGCAAACGTACAAACTCAGGTGAGGCTTATAACCACTGAAGGGATCTCCTGTCTGACATTGCTGTGGCAGCTGGAGAAGCTCATCTCGAAAAACTACTATCTCCATCAGTCTGCCAAGGATGGGTACCGATCGTACCTGCAAGCCTATGCCTCCTACAGCCTGAAGAAGATCTTTGACGTGAATGCGCTCGACCTCGCCAAGATCGGCAAGGCGTTTGGGTTTGCCGTCCCGCCGAGGGTCAACATCAATGTGGGCCTCAAAAACAAGCGCAGACGGGACGACAATGACGAGGACGTGATTGACGGGACGCATCCGGACGCCGACATTGCTGGCGAAGCCGACGCTGCGGTCGTATTGCAGGGCAGAGGACGGCAGAACAAGAAGAGGAGGATAGAGCAGCTGGGCCAGGCTGCGGTTGAGAAGGAAGTGTATCGGAAGCCGAAGATGAAGGGTGATTCCGACAACGTACAGTGGAGTCGATGAGCTTGTTACTGTTGCTGTGTACTCTTCGTTACGCGTATGCATGTATATCACATCTTATTGGTATCACTGTCTTTAGAGCCAGATTCGTTGTCTCATCGAGGGCAGGCAGCAGCATCGTCATCGCTCGATTGGACGATGGCAGCTGGTCTGTTCCAACCTCAGCCGCTCAGACACCTCCCTCTCCCACGTAGGCCTATACTTCTGAACTACCCTCAGTCTTCGTCAGGCTGTTCGAAGCTTCATGAGCGCCGAGTCTCTGACTCTCGGCGGGGGCTTGTCGATCGCCGGAGACCCGCTGGGAAGGAACGACGTCAGCGTCCGGCTGTCTGAACACGAATTGAAACGCAAGCTCAGGACAGTGCACTCATAGCACTGCAAGACATAGGTCGTCCAGCGGCAGGACGCGAACGCAATCGCCTATGACGAGGACCGTCACGTGACTGCCCTCGACCTCATGAGTGGGCTCATCCCTACCCGGTCGCCGAGGGCCGCGGCGATGACTGGATTGCCAGCCCGAGGGCCTACAGTTCGGCGGTGCGTATGCCTTGACGGACATTGGCACCACCTCCGGAGCAAAAGCCCCGGCGCCGCGCCCTTTCGAGCCCGTTCGGAGGGAGGTAGTCGTCGTTGCGAGCTGACTCGTACTTCTCCGAGGTCCCGGGCCAACCCTTCACCGCCATGCAGCCAGGAATGCTGCCATGCACTAATGCAAGCTCGGACTGGATGACGTGTACGCTGTACGGAGTTGTCCGACTGCAGTGGAGGTCGCCTGGGTCTCACCAACATAGATTACTGCACACGCATAGATACACCCCAATACGCTGTACCATCTTCACGCATAACCAAACAAGTCCAAGAGATGCCAAAATACGAGAAAAAAGCATGATAATCACCAGTCCATGATGTTTTCATCGTTTTGCCGCCCCACTCGGGTCAGTCCTACAGCAGTGTAACAACCGCCCCGACGAGAGCCGCGAGCGCAGCACCCGCCATAGCGCCCAGCGCGCCCACTTCGACCCTCCAAGCTTGGGCTGCGCTCTTGCTGCCGCTCTGGCTCGGGCTGCTCCCGCTCCCTCCCGAGCCGGTCGCGGAGGGCGACCCGCTGGATGCGGTGGGAGTGAACACGCCACCGCTCGGCACGCTGGCGAGACAGGCTTGCGCTGCGGAATTCGCGCCGGAAGTCGAGACGCTATCGTTCGCCGTGGCGTTGCCCGAAAAGTCACACCCCTGGGGATTCCGGTTTGACAGCTCGTAGTAGTAGGAGAATGCCCACGAGAGCTGTGTGACCGGGTCGCAGTCGGAGAGGATTCCGTACGTGCCCGTCGTGCCGTTAGCGGCGATGATGCTGCAGTTTGCGCCCTCTGCGCCGAGCGCGTTGCACACGTAGTTGAACAGGTCTCCCTGTATGCCCGTGTCGGTGGGTGAGCCGGTGTACGAGCAGGAGAAGGCGCTCTCGCGGAAGCACGCGCACTTGGCCGCGTCGGGCGTGGGCGGGAGCGTGGTCGAGGCGAGGAAGGAGCTGTTCTGTCCTGGGCACGCGACGGGTGACGTCGTTTGCGCGCTCGAAGACGTGGGGGAGTTGATGAACGTGACGTTACTCAGCTCGGACTGCAGCAGAGCCCAATCGCTCCCCGTGATCACGGTGGTGTTGTCGGACGAGATGTTGACGAGGCCGTACCCGCCCACGGCGGGGAAGTAGGAGAAAGCGAGCCCGCCGGACCATTCGCCAACTGTCAAACGTCATCAGCGGTTCCCCTCTCACAAAGTTGCGAAACACGCGCACCCATCTGCGACCCATACAGCACCGGCACCTCGTTCCACAGCCTGGGCAAGTCCGCCACGCACCCGTACTCGGAAAAGTACGCCGGGATCGGATAGTTGCTGAACGCAGCGACGGTGCTTGCCCAGCTGCCTTCAAAGCTCCCCGCAGCGCCGCACCACCGGTAGTTGTTCAAGCCGTACAGGTCCAGGCTCGTCGCCTCGCTCCCGCAGGCAAGGTAGTTCGCGAGCGGGTCGCGCCAGTCGTCCGTCGTGTCGCTACCGTCTGTGCTGGCGTACCCGACGAGCGCGCCGGAGCCTTTCGAGGCGAGGTACGCCTTGATGTCCCTCGCTGCAGCCTTGATAAACGGGGCGGACTCGGTGGTCGCGTCGCTGTTGACGACCTCGTTGCCGATGTTGACCGCGAGCAGGTTGTCGTATTGGACGAAGGCGTCGATGGTGTCCGTGTACACGTCGAGCAGGGTCGTCGTCCAGGAGGGCGAGGCGCGGTTGATGGACCCCGTGACGGGGAGGGCGAGGTCAAGGATGACGTAGATGCCCGCGGTGGAGAAGGCGTTCATGCACGCTGTGTGGTCCATGGACGAGTTGACGCTGTAGACGCGGATGGCGTTCGCCTTGAGGGACGAGATGTACGGCTGGGGGCTAGTTAGCGTTGTTCGCAGCATGCAATGATGGGACACACAATGTCTCGCGCACATCCAGCTGCATCGGCGAGGGGGTCGATAAAGTCGGTCGGCTCTGGGAAAGCGCCCGGCGCTCCATCTGTCGAGACGGTCCCCTGCTGCTGGTAGCTCACGCCCTGCGCACCGTTAGCCAACGCGTCTCCAGCAAATTAAGGAGGGAATGCGGACCTTTACGTAGAACCTATTCCCATCTGGTGTGAAGAGGTATCTGCCCTTCTTTGACACCTGTGGGAGTGCGAGTGCGCCGGTTGCTGCGAGGAGGGCAATGAGGGCGCGGGGGAGGAGCATGGCGGGGTACAGTAAGGGTAGGAGGAGAGTGAGGTGGCGGGAGGGGAGTGGGCTGCGTAGACTAGTACGAGGTATGGGCGACTAATAGGCTGATGCGTTGATGACGGGAATGGGTATGCAGCCGCTGTGTGTGAATAGAGGGATGCGCTCAACGATCAGAGTGAGGACATGAGGCCACCAGAGAAGGCCACCAGAGAAGTCGCACCGCACAAAGAACCGCGGACTGGGGTCCGATCATCCCGATCTCCGGGGAAAGCGGCCCACACCTTCTCTCAGGGCGCCGGTCACGTGGTACACCGCGGAACAGGTCATTCGTCTCACACTCACCGGCCTGGTTTCAGACATGGCGATACGGCTGGGTGGTCAGAATGCGAAACATGCTGAGACGCAACTTGTCCGGGTCCTTGTCTCTGGCTAGCCCCGTCTCACACTCCCCCAACTGCTAGTGTCTTCTCTCTCCTCTCTCGTCGCTCACGCCTCTCACCTCTCACAACCACTCCCAGCGATGCTCACAACCGCGCCCGCGCCCGACTGTCTTGTCTGTACGTTACGGTACCCAGCAATGTCACGCATGTGCTGTTCAACTTCGCTTAGTCTAGCGCAAAAGGCACGAAATGTGCTCTGGGGATGCCGCGCAGGAATGATAATGGGGCAGAATCTGGCACGACATTCATACACACTTTCTCTCTTCGACTGGCTTCTACCCTCATAACGTCTACGCCTTCAGAATGCTTTCAATGAGCCTCTGTGCGGCCACCAATAGGCAATCATTGAAGCGACGGGCGACTAGTTGAAAGGAAATCGGTGCTCCAGCCATGCTCTCTGCATTATCTGGCAGAACCAATTAGCCTCTTAATTCGTGGACGGAAACATATCTTACAGAGCTCATAGTTGAACTTGTCTGCGTCGCTGAAGAACCCTGTTCTTGCCTCGAGGACGTCGATCAAAGGGTCTGACTTGAGACCGCTTGGGAATACAATACCCGGATAGTCAAGAATGTTCCATATGGCTGTATAGCTAGAAGGAATCAACATCATTCGATGCCTGAACTTAATTCTTGCACTCACGCCCAGTATTTGGCAGTGTCATGAGGATTTGCTGTTCCCGGGAACGGCGGACAAAGCACGACGTCGCAACCGCTCTGGTTCCAATAGTCAGAATAATCATCCTTGAAGTCGTCCCTCTGCTTGCGAAGCTGTGAAAGGTACTCAACAGTGATAATCATTGGGAGGAGTGAATACGCACGGCTCGCAGAGATGTCGCATCATGGTCCTTGGTGTAAGGAGGAGAAATGACCCATTCGGTCAAGGGGAGAATAGTCTCGCCCCCCTCCTTCAGACGATCGCGCACGACCTTGCCTCCGTCTTCGAAGTACAGTTCCCTCTGTAGACAGGAGTTGAGCACGCTTGAAGATATCCACAGTTAACAGTGCACACGGTTATATCGTATCCAAGATCGTGCTTGAAGGGCTTGTAGTCGATGACTTCGACGAGGCCAGACGCTGTAAGCTTAGCTTTCGCAGCCGCGAGAGCGCGGAGTGTTGGCGGATGCGGCAGAACCACCCCATCGTGCTCCATGATGCCGACGCGCAGCTTCTTGGGAAACGACGTCGGTATATTCCAGGCCAGGGGCAAGAGGGAGACATCTATCAGGCCAGGCTTGGCGGCAAGCACGTTGCTGATGAACAGGTCGATATCTCTTGCTGAGCGACACATTGGCCCGGTCGACGCCATGACGCCATCCACACCAAATTGGCTGGTGAATCGTCTCAGCTTATGTGACTTGTCTACTCTGCCCAGGACATACAATGCAAGATAACCTTTGTTCGGCAGCGTCTTGCTGGTGGGTCGCATACCGTAGATGCCGCTATTCGCAGCGGGCCCTCGAATAGAACCGCCAATGTCACTTGCAATGTGTCTTAGCGAGCTGTTCGGTCAGACTCATGGAAGTGATACTTACGTTCCGACCCCGATGCAGGAGCCGCGCATAGCGATCAATGCGCCTTCTCCCCCGCTGGAGCCGCCCGGGGTTAACAAAGTATTCCAAGGATTCAGCTGGAAGGTTTGGTCAACAAGAACGCCAAGAAATGAGGTTAGAGAGCATACAGTACGGCCGTACATGGAGTTTGTTTCCAGGTGCATAATACTCTGGGGCTGATTCGTCTTCACGTAGTAGACTGCGGGTCTCAAGTTTAGGCACATTGTAATACTGCTGATCATTGCTCATACCAGCACCAAGATCACGGAGTATCGAGGTCATCAGACAATCGTCCTTAGACTGCTTGACCGTTGCCAGGAAACCAGCGGAGGCCCAACGACCTTTCAGTGGAATGTGATCCTATTCGCATTGAGGTCGCAAGGAAAGTACTAGCAGAGACGATCCAACCTTGATCGATACGGGCAGCCCATGGAGAGGTCCAACAACTTTCCCCTCCCGCTTGTAGTACTCGTCGAGTTCCTCTGCCCGAGCGATTCCTTCTTCCAGAAAGATGTCGGTCAAGCAATTCACCAGCTGATGTGCAATAATCGCGCGCTTCCCAAAAGCAGTGACCGTTTCGACAGCAGTGAGTTCTCCAGACGCGATTTTCTCGCAGACAGCAGTAGCGTCAAGCTCAGTGATAGCCAGTTCCTTTTTCGTTAGGAGGCCACTAGAAGCAGGAATGCCCGTAACATCCAGAGGTGCAGTGTCGATGACCTGCCGTGGAAGCCGCAAGGAATCCGGAATCTGACTGTCAAGACGCTTCTTCATAGCAGTAACCTTCTCCATGTAAGCAGGAGTGCCTGACGCTTCCACTGGTTTGACGGCCATTGGTGCAGAGGCAATACAAGTGAACAAGGAGAGGCAGGAGTCCACGCCGATCTGTTGATAAGCCTGCCCTTTTATCGGGTCCGGACGCAATGTTGGGTGGTGAGCTGGCGAGTCTTGTCTCTCCTACCCGGTGCTATACACTCGATAACCGTTTCACCTCAATATCAATACCGGGCATGTCTTGTCTTCCTGCCTGTGCGAGAACCAAGGGTATATCAGGCATCCATGTGTGCGCAGAACCCACACTGAACCATCCTTCATCTTCATCTCCGGCCCGCCGCCGACCAATCCGCACATCCAACCCCGGCCAAGTCCCCGACACTGCCACATCCCCCCACCGCGCCGTCCTACCCCGTCTCCCTCAGGCTCCTCCTCCCGCTGTACGCCCCGCTCCTGACGGACACAACCCTGCTGCTGCCGCTGCACCCACTCCTAATCCCCCTCCTCAACCTCCTCCTCCTCCACCTAGCCCTCCCCCCTCTCCTCTAGCTCCTCGCCCTCCTAGGCCTGCTCGCCCCGGATGAGGAAGGCGTCAAAGCCGCGTGGCTCGCCAGATGCGGGGTGAGACGGGTGAGCCTTAGCGTCCACCGTCCACAGCTTGAAGTGGGTCGGAAGGGAGAAGGAGGAGGCACGGAGGACGTCATTCTACTGCGCATTTACTATGCGGTCACTGCCGAGCACTCGAACTCGCCCGCGCCTACTCGCTCCCCGGACTGCGACTGCGACGAGAAACGGAGCAAGATGAGATACCGAGCAAGGTTGAGATACCGACGATGGACGAGGACCTCAGGAAGAGCCCGATCACGGACACATGCACGGGTTATGGCAAGTGGAAGCATAGGCCGACGTGGGAGATGGAGGTGTCTGAGCGGCTCAGGTTGGAGGAGCGCGAGGCACGGGAAAAGGCGGCGAGCGGAGGAGACAGGGACATCGTATGGCGGGAGATTGACTGAGCGCGATGCCAGCGAACGTTCCTGTACACAAACAAGCCGGATATGATGATATGAAGGTTGTTATACCGTTTGAAACGAGATGTAGCACATTCTGAGAGAACAGAATTCCGATTGGCACGACTAGACTGAGCGATTCGCAGATGATGCCCAATATATGGCCGGCGCTCCTGTCAATCTCCAGGTCGTCTCGTGTCGTTGGGATGACTGTATGCTGATGGCAGCTGAGAGAGTCGTTGAGAGAATCATCAAGTCGTAGAGCGTGACGTCCGGATAGCAGGATGAACCGGCACAAAGACTGGCTATGAGAAGCGGAGAAGCCTGTTGGACGAGAGGTATACATGTCTGCGTAAATTCGCCGAAGAAAGACAGAGGTCAAGCATATGCTCAAATGCTAACGTTGTTGTTGAACCATTGTGTCGGAGACGCAGAGTGACTCATTGGACATAGACTACATGGAACGTGGGTGATCCCGATCCCAGCGGTGGATGATCCCTGTCGGAGGTGCAACGGTGAGCTTGGTTACACTATGAGCCCTCTTGCTGCGGACCGGATGGTTTGGCTTGAGCAAAGCATCTTTGGCTGCGGCAGAGGACCTTTACCCCATGTTGATTGCAACGTTTGGAAAGTGTCACAAAGTTAAAAAGGTGGGTGGCGGTGCACGTGATTTCGCCCGGCCGGGGTCGGAGGAGCTGCCGACCGAAACCAACGATGCCGACGCGACGCGTCGGTGCTGCGCCGCGCGCCCGCAGACGACTACAGGCCCGACACTCCCCGTCGGCCAACTGCAGAACACCGAATGGTATCCACCTATGAGATGAATCGTTGTTGGGGTCTCTTGTTGCACAAGGTGGACCTGGAACCATATATATATCAAGGGGCTGGCGGTATGGACGCCAGAACGGCCCAAGTCTTCCACCACAGCTAACCCAAACCTCACCCTCCCGATGTCGTCTTCCACCCAGCCACCGATAGATGGACAAACGAAGCAACCAGATGCCGTAGAACTGCAAGAAAAGGGAGAGATGTCTGGTCAACAACCAGCGGATGCCCCCTCCGAAGACCACGCCTATCCTTCTGCCGGAAGGCTTGCCGTTATTCTAGTCGGCATTTATCTAGCCTTCTTCCTAGTCGCTCTGGATTCCACCATTATCGCGACGGCCATCCCCCGCATCACGGACGAATTCAACTCACTCGACGACATCGGCTGGTATGGCAGCGCCTACTTGCTGACCGGCTGCACTTTCCAGCTCATGTTCGGCAAGCTCTACACCCTTTTTTCCGTCAAAGGTGTATTTCTGGTGGCCTTTGCTCTCTTCGAGCTCGGGTCACTCATATGCGCCACCGCTCCCAACTCGGTCGCGTTCATCTTTGGTCGGGCCATTGCCGGCCTCGGAAGTGCTGGTATCATGAATGGCTTGTTTATCATCCTCGCAGATTGCGTTCCACTCCGTAGACGCCCTGCTTTCGCGGGAATCGGCGGCGCCCTCCGTGGCGTTGCGTCGGTAATTGGTCCCATCCTGGGTGGTACATTCACCGATCGCATCACCTGGCGATGGTGCTTTTACATCAACCTCCCCATTGGTGCCTTGACGTTCGTGGTCGTAATCTTCTTCCTGCAACTCCCCGGACCGCAAACTAAACGTGCATCGAACTGGAAGGACACGTTCCTGAACATGGATCCCATCGGCACAGCCTTATTTGTGCCGGCTATCGTCTGCCTCCTCCTTGCCCTTCAATGGGGAGGTTCAGTATACGCCTGGAGCAATGCGCGCATCATCGTGCTCCTCGTCCTTTTCGTCCTTCTCACGATCGGCTTCATCGCTGTACAAGTCGTGGACGGTCGCAAACTTTCTACCACGATTCCGACTCAACTTATCACTCAACGCACCATTGCAGCCGGAACATGGTACATCTTCTGCGTTGGATCTGGGTTCTTCCTGCTCGTCTACTACCTTCCCGTTTGGTTCCAAGCGATCCAAGACGATTCAGCGCAGACAAGCGGGATCCACCAGCTGCCCCTTATCCTCGGTACTGTCGTCATCTCGATCGTCGCCGGAATCGGTGTTACAATTATCGGCTACTATGTCCCGTTCATGATACTCTCCTCGATCCTGCTGTCAGTTGGGAGTGGCCTTTTGACAACATTGAAGGTCAACACTTCCAGTCCAGTGTGGATCGGCTATCAAGTGCTTGCGGGCTGTGGAGTAGGCTTCGGCATGCAGCAGCCCGTCATCGCGGCCCAGACCGTACTGCCTAGGAACCTCATGGCCATGGGAACCTCACTCATCATGTTCGCAATGACACTAGGCGGTGCCATCTTCATCTCGGCCGGTCAATCGGTATTCACAAATGCGCTCGTTCGCAACCTCTCTTCAACTGTTCCCAACATTAGTGCCCAGATGATCGTCTCATCTGGTGCGACCGAACTGCACAACCTGGTTCCGCAACAGTATCTCCCGGCTGTGTTGGTTGCATACAACGACGCAATCACCGCAGCGTTCAAGGTCTCTCTCGTGCTGGCCTGTTTGTCGGCACCGGCAGCGTTGTGCATGGAGTGGCGAAGCGTGAAGAAATCCAAACCTGACGGAAACGGGGGTGCGCAGGATTCTGGGGGAGAGAGGGCATAGGTGGCCCAGCATGATGGTGTCATCCTCGTGCGTCGCCTAGCTCGAGAGAGCTGGAGTCGCACATTCGAGTGCAGATATTTCTGATGTTGAAAGGTGTAGCATGGAAAGGTGAATGAAAGGTAATTTCAATGCTATCATATAGGTAAGCAAAACAGGTGAGCAAGTCCGAGAAATACTGGACTTCTGTGCATGGCAATTGTCTAACATGCGCCGTCCGGTCGATCGACGCGGCAGAAGGTTTCGAGTGCTCAGCCGGTGCGGTGATCTGCCTTCAGCTTAGAGAATTGTTGATGGGATCGTCGAGTCAAAGTGGAAGCACAAGCTGATGTGGGAGAGGGAGGTGTCTGATCGGTTGAAGCTGGAGGAGCGGGAGACCCGCGAAATGGGAAGGGGCATGGGAGGAGACGCGGAGATCGTCTGTCGGGAGATCGACTGAGCGCGATACCAGCGAACGTTTCTGCACACAATCAAACGGTATATGATGATATGAAGGTTGTAACATTGTTGGAGGTGAGATCTAGCACATTCTGAGAGAAAAAAAATCCGAGTGGCAGCGGAATGTCACGTGGCACACCATCAAACCAGGGATCCGTCTCACCCTCACCTCCCTAGGCCTTCCTTACCAGAGGCCGGTTCAGACATGGCGATCCGCCTCGATGGTCAGACTGCGAACCACGCATATGCGTATCCATGTGCTTGTTTCGCTCATCAATGGCTCCGCGACAGAAGCACTCGGCATACTTGCCAGACACCTTTATTCGGCGACAAAGCGGTCTGCAGTGCAGGCGCCTAGCTCCGGGACATGAACGCTCCGGGACATGAAATATCTGGGACATGAGCCTTCTGCAACATCAACGCTCTGCGACACCAGCGATCTGCGATCATGTCTCTCTGGGACACAGTCAGTTCTAGACATGCGCCGAAGTCCGGGACATGGGACCTCTCCGCTCATGTCTCTCTCCTCTCAGCGATCTCACAGACACTCCCAGCGATGTCTATCTGCGACACGCCTGCACCGAACTGCCAGTGTCTTGTCTCTCCTAGCCGATGCTACACACCCGATAACTGGTTCGGCTCAACATCAATGCTGGGGATGTCTTGTCTCTCATCCAGTACTCGCTCCCTGCCTGAGCGAGAACCTATCTGTGTCTCACCTCTTCTCCAAGGGTATATCAGGCGTCCATGTATGCGCAGAGCCCCCACTTAACCATCCTTCGTGAGCTCATCCCTCGGCCTCCCAACCTCATCCACCTACATCAACGCCGACCAACGCCCACCCCGACTCGAACAATGTCCCGCCCTCCCACCCCGCCGTCCTACCCGCTCTCCCTCCTCCTACCCCTGCACGCCCCCCTCCTGACGCACACAACCCTCCTCCTCCTGCACACCGCCCTGATCCCCCTCCTCCTCGCACTGCTCCTCCTCCACCTAGCCTTCTCGCCCTTCCTCTGGCTCCTCGCCCTCCTAGGTCTGCTTCTCCCGGATGAGGAGGGGGTCGAGGCAGCCTGGGTGGCAAGATGGGGCGAGAGACGGGTGAACCTGAGCATCCACCGGCCGCGGCTTGAAGCGCGGCGGGAGGGGAAGGAGGAGGCACGGAGGAGGTCGTTCTACGGCGCATTCCCCTATGCGGTCACTGCTGTCACTGCTGAGAACTCACCATCGCCCTCGCCCAGACGCGCGCCGGACTACAACTGCGGGGAGAAGCCGAGCAAGATGGAGATGCCAACGACGGACGAGGAGCTCAGAAAGAGCCCGGTTACGGGCACATGTACGGGATACGGCAAGTGGAAGCATAGGCCTACGTGGGAGAAGGAGGTGTCTGAGCGACTGAGGCTGGAGGAGCGGGAAGCCTGCGAAATGGGAAGGGCCACGAGCAGAGGAGAAAGGGAGATCGTCTGGCGGGAGATTGACTGAGCTGCATATCAGCGAACGATCCTGTACACACACAAGCGGAATATGATGACATGAACGTTATAACACCTTTTGAAGCGAGATGTAGCACACTCTGAGAGAACAGAATTCCGATTGGCAGGAGCAGCACGACAAGTAAGTTACGACTCGCGAGGCCCGCGTGGGTCCAGGATCTCTACTCCAGCGCGTTGCCCACGTGTCCAACAAGCGTTTTCGGCCGCTCCCGTGCCGTCCTCTCCTATACACAGCCTGCGTGCGTACGGCCCTCTCTGGCTCCAGCACCCTCCTACATGCCCGTTGATTTTCTGTGCCCTGGGCAGAACTTACCGCCTCCGCTCGGGCTGGGGAGCGGGGGTGCCGCCGGGGACGGCATTCGCCCACCGGGAAGCGCCGACCTTGATTGCTGTCCAGCCTTGGTGGAGCCAGACAGGCGAGCCGGGCGCGTTGATCCGCGCGTCGGCGGCGGTCGTGAATGCGTTCACGGCCTGGCGGGTGAAGGAGGAAAACATGTACCTCTGGCGGAGGAAGTGGGCGTAGATCACTGGCGTGAGGAGCGAGTTGCGGCGGCTGCAGAAGGGCGAGAGGTGAGCAACATATGATGGAGTAAACGTATGCAGCACTTACAGCAAGGCCCCCACGCAGACCCAGGCAAAGATGACGAGCTCGGCAAAGGCGACGATTTGCATCGCGCTCTCATAGTTGTCTGCAGCTTATCAGTACAGCACGCCAGTCATTCACCGTCCCACTCACTCCTAACCCAGGTACCAATCGCCTTAGCCCACGGGTGCTGCTCCGCCCTCGGCGTTGGCTGCCCGGGCTGCGCAGGCGCCGCGGGCTTGGAGGGCAGGACCTTGGGGATGATGTTAGTGCGGACGAAGGTGAGGGTGTGGAACGCTGAGAATGTGGCGAAGGGGATGAGGGACGCTAAGGGGGGGGGAAATGGGGTGAGTCAGTGCGCAGCGAGGGACGACGTGGACGGACTGAAGATTGGGCGGGTCAGGAACCTGGGCAACGTGTCAGTCTCTCTCCACTTGTGGAAGGGGGGGAATGAGCATACCAGTACAGAGCGAGGATGAAGTATTGCACGTTCTAGGATCGGGGTCAGCTGTATTTATTGCTGCATGTACGCAATGAACATACCTCGTCGGCCAATGCGCGCTGGATGTACGCCGGGGAAGCTTGGGGCATCTGCAGATCTGATAAGCTTAACATCACACCACCGAGCTGCATCCCGTACCCCAACTGCCTTACTAAATGCCGGTGTTAGCTCTTGAAAGCATATGAGACAAGGAAGGGCTTACAAGCACACGATCGCATAGCTGATCAACGCGCCTGCGTAGCTCACTGTCCCCAGGTCAACAACAAACCTCCACTCTCTCCACATCGCACGCACGCTTGTACCAGATGACATTGGAGGAAGCCTTGAATGTGACGACGGCGACGAGGTACTTGATAGCGCACACGAGGAGGAGGACGTGTCCTGCGGCCCAGGCTATGTATGTCTAACGTCAGCCCTCCCGCTCCGTCTCCAACTCGCAAGTGTACGCACCATAATGGGGCCACGGGGAGGGCGGGGGCGGCGGCATGTTCTACTGTTTTCACAAAAAGGCTTTTGATACACTGGCGCTGTCTGTGGGAACGGAGAGGGCAAGGAGCACGGAGGAGCAGGAGAGGAACAACGAGGACGCGTGAGGGCGGCGGGAACTACGAGCCTCTGACGTCTTCTTATTCGGAACCTTTTTTCGCAACTAGCGCACACCCACGATGAACCCTCACCGCTATCACGGGCGAGGAGTCGGACTGGAATGCATGCACTTGCTCGAGCTGGGTGGCAATCACTGCAGGGAGCAGGAATACGAGGACATTTGATCAAGGGCTGTGAGAAGAGAAGGGTTATTAAATGACATTGATATTACCATCGGGCTGTTAGACCACGCGTTAGAGACGCCCCGAGCGCCTCGGCGCCTGTGCTGTCCCTTGTCTTGCAGCGTGCCGTCAGCGGCGGGCGATCCCTCTAAAAGTAGAGCTCTGCGCTGGTCCGTCAGGTCGCCCGCTCTCAGTTCTGCCCATCTCTCTAGCCCCACCGCACGCAGTCACCCGCGCCTCCCAGAAAGGAAAGAGCGCATTAGAGGTTCTGCCAGCCCCTCCTATCGCCCCTCACCCCTCGCTACCGAACAACCTCTTAGGAGCATACAAAGACCACCCTCTGCCCCCTCTGGCCGATGTATTTCTCAGATCTCATAGCGACCATGCCCGCCTCGCTCTCCCAGCTCGCGACAGGCATCCTCTGCGAGGTGTTCCTCTGGCAGTCCGGCGTGCAGAGTACGTCGTCCCACCTCCGAGTCCTGGGGGAAGTGCTAATGCTTGCCAGTCGCCAACATCACAAATGCCGCACAGACGATGCAAGGTATAGGGGCGAGCGGCGCCTGGTGGCCGCTGGACGTCTACAAGTGGGTCCGCCCACCTCCCAGAGCCGCTCAAGCTGACAAGGGACAGCTACCCCGACACGGTACGGCAAAACGTCTCCTACCTTTTGTTCAGCAACGACACGCTCGGCCTGACTTCCTACCGGTACAACGTCGGCGGGGGCGGGGAGGGCGTCGGGAACCCTTCGTACGCTCCTTCCTTGCACGCAGCCCACACGTCCTGACATCCAACAGACGAGCACCGGAGACGATGTACGTATCCTCGGGAGTGTGGAACTACAGTGCGGACCCCCAAGGCTCCTACTTCCTACGCGCCGCCGCGCAATACGGTGTTCCCCAGCTGACAGCCTTCGTCAACTCCGCCCCTCCGGCATTCACAACCAACGGCGAGGCCTGCGGTGGGTTCCTGAACAACGCCTCCATCCCCTCCTTCAGCACGTACCTCGCCGACGTCGTTTCCTACTGGAAGACGCAGGGGATCGACTTTGCCTACGTCTCGCCCATGAACGAGCCCGACAACAGCTTCGGCCCCGCGAACGGGAGCGTCGCCTGCACGCAGGAGGGCATGGCCATCCTCCCCGTCGCGCGCGCGCCCGTCGTCTCCGCCCTGCGCAGCGCGCTCGACACCGCGGGGCTCAGCAGCGTCCTCGTCCAGGCGGACGAGACGAGTACCCAGATCCAGTTTGCCGTCACCTCCCAATTCTGGCTCCCTGGCGCCGCGAGCAGCCTCGGCGCCGTCAGCCACCACGACTACCTGTTTGCGGACGACACGGCTCTGCAGCTTATGGGCGAGCAGGGCAGGCAGCTCAGCGGAAAGCAGATGTGGTTCACCGAGATTTGCTGCTTTGTCGGTGCGGGAGAAAGCACCGATCCGGCCGCGGCGCTGGTGTATGGACAGGGATACGAGTGAGCACTGCGTTCTCACACCGGGCAGATATTGACGGAGGCCTAGCCCGACCATGCTCAGTGCCCTGCAGATGGCCAACCTGATCTATCGAGCTTTCACAGTCACGTACGTCCCGATGCATTCTGCGCAGATGTGGCTTGCTCATCGTCGACACAGGGGAGACGCCCACTTTGACTGGTGGCTCGCACTGTCGTCCGAGATCGGCTGCGACCCTTCTTCCAACGCCTCTTGCGCGACTTCGATCAACGATGGAGGGTGGAACGACGGACTCGTAAGCGAACTCTCTTTGCTGTCTTGCCTCGCTGAGCCACCATAGATATACTACGACCCATCATACTACATGAACGGCAACACCGCGCTCTACCTAACCAAGCGCTACTTTGTCCTCAAGCATTTCACGCACGCGATCCCGATCGGGGCCGTACGCTACGAAGTCTCCACCTTCCCAAGCCCGTTCCGCTTGATCGCGTTCAAGCTCCCCACCGGCGGATGGAGCATCATAGCGCTGAACCTCGAGCCGAGCGAGGGTCTCCTGGCGCTCTCGACGCTGGACATGGGCGCCGCGACCGCTGCGTACCAGACGACCACGAGCGAGGACTGGGAGACGCTTAACACCGCGAGCGCGCTTAGCTGCGGGACGGTGTTCCAGATGGTGCTACCGGGGAGCAGCGTCACGTCGATCTATTTCTCGGAGTGAGAGTTGCATAGACTGGATCACACGAACATTGTATCTTATCTCATCCGTCGCCTGGAGGAAGCTCTCGGAGTATGTATAGAAATGGACGCAGACATTCTGTTCTAGACCAGGCGACGGCATTGTATCTTATCGCATCTTGAATGCATGGACCTTCAAACTATGTTTCCAAAGACTGATAATGCAGAATGGTGATTGATATTTGAACACATGTTTCTATGATCAATGCAGAAAGACCTATAGTAACACAACGAAAATGCAAGATGACAGTCCACTCTCAGATCCCATTCGGCAAGGAAAGCGGAACAGATGGTGCCAAATTCGGCGGGTTTGAATTAACGACTTGACCGTTCGAATTTAGCACCTGCGTGTTCGTGTTCAGCGGCTGATTCTGACCGTTGGTGCCAGCCAACGAGAGATTCCAATTCTGGTCCAAGTCCATGCTCAAGATGCTCTGCCAGGACATGTCGTCCGAGCTTCCCGCCATCCAGCTGGCCGGGTGGGTGCCTTCGGCGCCGTACGGCCCGTAAAAGCTGCTGAAGGTGACCTCTGGCTGCTGGCTCAGCGTCTGCGGGGGAAAGTTCTGCGGCGGCATCAGCGGGTCCTGGGGGTTGATTATGCTTGTGCGGGGCGCGGTGGAGTCGACCGAGATGCTGAACGCCATGGGTTGGGGAGCCGGGATGGCAGGCGCGGGTGCGGGCGCCGCGTTCTCGGTCACTTTGCCACACTTGATGGCCACGCCGTCGGCTGTGAAGCCCGATCCGGGGCCGATGGTGACCGTGCCAAAGAAGGGGATTACGAGCGTCTTATTGCTGCATTTGTCGCTGGGGCCCTTGCGCGCTCTCTGGAGGCTGTCGAGTACCTCGAGCGCCTGGGCGGCGACGAGGCTGTGCTCGACCTCGACGACCATGCGGAGGTGTGCGATGGTCTGGTCGATGTAGCTCGAGTCCTGTACATTCTGCTCCACGTCGCTCCGCTGCTCGCCTGCTGGCCAGAGGCGCCCTGTGCCGACGAGGTGCAGGAGGAGGAGGACTGCGGCTGTGAACGCCTGGAAGTCGATGACCTTGCACAGATATGCGCCGGTTGAGCGCTGTCCGCGGAGCTGGTTGTACCGGCGCAGCATCTGGCGGGAAGACTCGAGGCAGAGCAAGCGGGAGTACTCGAACCGTGCGTCCGTGAGCGAGCGGAGGAGGAACGGGAGGTGCAGGAGCATCCGGACTTGGTGGTACCAGTACTGGGACATGAGGCGATCGTAGTGGCTCGCGCAGCCCTCGTGCTCGGCCTGGCTTACGTCCCACCAGCGCGTGGGCATGCGGCGACCGAGGTCCTCGAGCTCCTGGTCCAGCTCGAGCGTCAGCGTCAGGTCCAGCCCGTTAAAGTTCTGGTTCCTGTCTATGACGCGGCCCGAGAGGCGCGTCACGCGTCGGCGGAAGAGCTCGGGCGTCTCCGCTTCGTCCGCATCGTCGATCGTCAGGTTGCAGTGTGCGTCGTTGATGGCGTAGGGGAGGCCAAGGAGGAGGGAGAGGTATCGGTCGCTCTCGTATATGCGCCACCAGATCATGCGCCGGCGCTTCCAGAGCGCGCTGGCCTTGTCGGACGCCATGACGGGGTCGCGATGGAGCCCGAGGAGGACGGCAAAGCTCATCGCGCGGCGCATTGTTACCCAGGACTGGCGGGGCTGGCCGAGGTTGAGGTGCAGCTTGCCCTGGAGGATCATGCAGTCTAGCCCGTCGAGCGAGCTGGCAAACTCGGCGTCGAAGATGATCAGTCGCTGCACAAGCATCATATAGTGCTTCATGAGCGCGTCTGCGTCCAGCGGCAGGCTCAGCAGCGCATAGTCAAAGTCGCCCGGCAGCTGCTGGATAGTGATGGATATGCAGAGGAGGGCGTGGGCGATGAGCGTCGGATGGCCCTTGTCGAGCGCGCGGCGGAGGACGAGGGAGAGGGAGAGCTGGTCAGTGCCGATGATGGACTGGCACAGGTCGCGCCAGATGACCCACCACCCGCCGGCGTGCCGGAAGAGCGTGTCGAGATCCCGCTCGGAGGGGATGATGCGCGTCAGCGCGCGCCGGACAGTGTCCAGCTTGGTCTTGGATGCGGTCGACGTGACGGAGGCGGGCGTGCCTACGGAGGACGAGCAGCTCGCGCCGTCAACAACCGTCGCGCTCGCGCTGTCCTCGCCGGACTCGGGACACCCGTCGCCGCCTTCCTTGCGGCCGAACTGGGCGGGGTCAGCACATGCTTTTCTGTGGTGAAGAAGACTCACGATCGCATTGTCAAAGAGAGAGAGGGCCGGGGCGGCCTCGCACGCGCTCACGCGCCGCTCGGCAATGTCCTGGGGCACGTCGGACGGGGTCGCGAGGTCGATATCGATGCCGGTCTCTGACACGGTTCGGCGAAGGTCGTCGGACGAGAAGCCATTCCTTGCCAGGAGCTTGTCGACCAAGCCCTCGAGGCGGCCTACGCGCTCGCGGAGATTCTTGCGGGCGTCAGGGACGGGCTCCTCCTCCTCTTGTGAGACGCAGCGGGTGCCGCGGGCGACGCACTCGTTGCAGATCTGCGCGCTGGAGGAGGCGTATATGCACCGCACTTTCCGGCGACGGCCTGTCAGGGAGCGGGCATCAGCATCGTCATACAGAATAGGAACAGGCGGGCGGTATGCAGGAGAGAGGAGAGAGGAGTGGGGGAGGAGAGCCGTGGCTCGTGGTCCGGGCGTCCGTCGCCGTCCGGATTCGTGCATTGGTCCCGGCGCGGTACATAAGTAGACAGCACTCACACTCGGCACAACTGTGTGTCCCCTTTCTCATCTTCTTCCTTGGTTGCTCGTCCGCGTCCTCGAACAACCTCTTCCCCTGCTCCCTGATCGCGGAGGGTGGGGAGCGCGGGGAGCCTGAGAGGGAGTCGCTGGAGGCTGATCCGGAGGGCATGGTCGTTGTCGTTTACTGGCACTGAACTCTTCTCTCGCGCGGGCACTCGCGGCTGGGCTATATTCTCAGCGCAGTGACTAGGCAGGGGAGGGCTTACAAACCTCGCAATGATGCTATTTCCCCCATCTTCTAAGCAACGCCGCTCAATCTGGCGACCCCGATGCGGAACACACCGCAAGCCTCTTTCGTCCGGCTCGGACGAGACACACCCGTCCGCCCGCGCACCGGATTTCGTCCGTCCGCAGCGGACGGATGGCCCACGGGACGCCCGGACGAATCCACGCGCGTATACATGTCTTGGAATCCGCACCGCCACCGCTTATCAAGCCTTATGCAAGTCACGCCTGGCCTGGCCCCGCCCATCGACAACCGACTCATGGACCCGCAGCCCGGCGAAATCAACTCTCGAGCTTCCTCCCCCACTGCTTAGTCAACGTCGGGAAAGGGAAAAACGGGCGTGGATTGGTCGTCCACGCGCGCCCGCCATGCTTGGGTAACCTTGCGCGTGGACTGACTCAGCACTTGGCCCTGAACCCTTTTCTGGCTGCTGACGGTGCTCTCCACACCGCGGTTGGGCGGGCTGGTGCGTCCCTCCCTACAGCGCGACAGACTTTTCTGGGCCGTCGAGAGCGGTGCGAGGTGTCTTGAATATGATGACTGTCGCATTGTTGGCTTTTTCCTACGCTCTCTTCCTTGGCGACGTTCTGCAGGTACTTAAGCGCCCCGGGGGCGGGATGGAGAACGGCAGATCAACCAAAAGTCGCGCCCTCCGCCCGACACCAGCACTATCAGCACTACCTTACACTCCACTAATACCCACTAGAAGCAGCAATGGCCACCACCACCACCACCGACAGCCTGCCCGTGCCCGCGCCCACTTTCTCCCCACGAGCGAGCTATGATCTCTCCGAGCGCTCGTCCATCGCCGAGCGCACAGTGGTCGACACCCGACCGCCGAGCTACGCGCCCTCCCTGAGCGAGAAGAAGCCCGCGTCTGCAGAAGACACCGAGAAGCAGGTGCAGTCCGACGCGACGACCACGGTGGAGGAGGAGTACCCATCCGGGTTCAAGCTGCTCGCGATCATCGCCGCGCTCGTGCTGGCCATCTTCCTCGCCGCGCTGGACATGACCATCGTTGCGACTGCCATCCCGCGGATCACAGACGAGTTTGGCAGCCTGGCCGACGTCGGCTGGTACGGCAGCGCGTTCTTCCTTACCCTGGCCTCCTTCCAGTCCACATGGGGAAAGGCATACAAGTACTTCCCGCTCAAGCCCGCCTTCCTCCTCTCCATCCTCGCATTCGAGATCGGCTCCCTTCTCTGCGCCGTCGCTCCCAGCAGCACGGCCTTCATCGTCGGCCGCGCAATCGCCGGCCTCGGAGGGAGCGGCGTCTTCTCCGGCGTGTACACAATCATCGCCTTCGCCGCGCCGCCTGCGAAGCGGCCTGCCTACACCGGCATCATCGGCGCCACCTACGGGCTGGCGAGCGTGATCGGCCCGCTCCTGGGCGGCGTCTTCACCGACAAGCTCACCTGGCGCTGGTGCTTCTACATCAACCTCCCCGTTGGCGGCCTGGCGGCCCTCATCATCTTCCTCTTCTTCCAGATGCCGGCGAGCGCAAAGCCCGTCCCCGCAAGCTGGAAGGAGAAGCTGCTGCAGATGGACCCGCTCGGGACGGCGATGATCATGGGCGCTGTGATCAGCTACCTGCTGGCACTGCAGTGGGGCGGCCTGTCGCACGCCTGGGGCTCGAGCACCATCATCGGCCTCCTCGTCGGATTCGTCCTCATGGTAGCCGCGTTCATCGTGATCGAGTGGCGCATGGGCGAGCGGGCGATCCTGCCCCCGCGCCTCTTCCGCCAGCGCACAGTCGCCCTCTCCGCGGGGTACATCTTCTTCCTCGCGGGGGGCTTCTTCCTGCTCGTCTACTTTGTCCCGATCTACTTCCAGTCCGTCGACGGCGTCTCCGCAGCCGAGTCAGGCGTCCGCAACGTCCCCCTCATCCTCGCCGTCTCGCTCTTCAGCATGCTCTCCGGCAGCACCATCTCCCTCTTCGGCCACTTTGCCCCCCTCCTCATCCTCGGCGCAGTGCTCGCCACAGTCGGCTCAGGCCTCATCTACACGCTGGACATCGGCACGCCCGCAGCGCAGTGGATCGGCTACCAGATCCTCGCCGGTGTCGGAATCGGCATCTCCATCCAGATCCCCATCTCCGCCGGGCAAGCAATGGTCGACATGTCCGACATCGCCCCCGTCACAGCGATGATCCTCTTCTTCCAAACCATCGGTGGCGCATTCTTCATCTCAGCCGGCCAGAGCATATTCACCAACAGGCTCATCGCGAGCCTGCCCACTGCCGCGCCCGGCATCGATCCAGCACTCGTCGTGGCTACTGGGGCGAGCGACTTGAGCAAAGTGTTTGCGGCCGATGTCCTCCCCGGCATCCTCAGAGCGTACATGGACGGGCTCCGCTCAGCATACGCACTCGCGATCCCGCTCATGGGCCTCGCCGCTGTGCTCAGCATCTTTGTCGAGTGGAAGAATATCAAGGGCGCCGCTGCGGTCGGTGCGGCTTAAAATGGACGTGCATTGATGGCACGGACAATGATATACAACGCATTTATATTAGAGATCTCGCATCCCCTCATGACCTAGACTTGTATCAATAGCGATAACGCAATATAATGATCGTGTATCATTACCACTGGCTGCGCCCGTCTGAACATTGACACCAGGACTGCGAGCACTGGGCGTACGTTCACACTTCCACAGTCACATCAGACAGATCACAACGTGGTGGTACATTATCAGGTATACAGACTGTAAACAGTGTATGCAATGGGGGAATAATGGAGAGCGCGATTCAACCGCTTCCCGTACAGCATACGTGTAGAATGGGCATACAATGGAGGAAACCAATGCAGGATAGCGTTTCAGATGCTTCCCAGACAGTATGCTATCAGTAGGGCATACGATCGAGGGAATATCGCGAGATCGTGCTCCAGATGCTTCCCAGACAACATGCCCCAAGAATATGTATGCAGATGGGGAATCGTTGCGAGATGATGCAGATGTTTCCCGGACAGCATAACGTGTAGCGCGCTCCCATGTTGCGCCATTCACTAGTCTGAAATAGACAGCATGAACATAGCTTCCTCTTCCTCCATGAGTGCCACGAGTGATTCATCCTCCTGGAAAAAGAAGGCTTCCTCTTCCTCGATGAGTGCCACGAGTGATTCATCCTCCTGCAAAAATAAGGCAATCTCAGCCGCGGCTTCTTCTTGCTGCTGCGTTATCAGCGCCTGCTCTTTCTCTACTCGTTTCTGAAGTTGCCTCTCCCGCCTTGCTCTCCGGCGTTCTTGGGCTAGAAGTTCGTCCTCGATACTAGAAGCTGTGTCCACCCCGAACAGGGTATCGGACAAGCGCGGCGGGAACTCCAACTCTGCATGTATCTGAGCCAAACGCTGGTATATCATGACCGATGAGTGGGCGTCGTTCGCAGCATCTGAACATCATCAACATCTGGAATAGGACGAAGATCCGTACCCCTTACAGTCCTGCATGGCCTGAGTCATCGGAATCATCTCCCAGTTGCTCTTGGTAATCTTGCCTTTGATGAGGGAACGCTGCAGGTACGTCTCACACAGGGCTGCCAGACCGGCCATCGAATGCTCGGTGCGATGTGACCATGTTTCGGGATCGACCGCCTTGGCGAAGTGGCCGAGATCCAACAGTGAATTGAAGCGGAGCTGTAGCTCACGATTGAGCTTTGTAGCATCCCCTTGGAAGAGTAAATACAGTGAGACGTTGGGGACGGATTATATGTACCTCGAATGCCACATCCCACTTTGACAATCTCCGGATTCTGGAAAAGTTCATGGACTTTCTCGGGGAAGTCTATCCGTCGAGTTAAGCATTAGGTAGCTTCGCTTCATGCGTGTGGACTTACATCTCATAGCTTTGATCTGGATAAGCAGGATTGTATTCTCATCCGCCAACTGAATCAGTGCCGTGTGATTGGCGGGGGTGCCTTTCGTGAACACGGGTTTCCATTCGGTATCGAATCCCACCGGGCTGGGCAAGGGTTAGCTCCCCGGTTGTTACACACCAACGTTTACATGCTTGTACCTTCGCAATAATGACACCATATTGTTCGCCAACTGGTGGTCACGAATATAGAACACATTCGGAGCGACCGCTCCAGGAGGCCTCCTGAAGGTATACTGAGGAAAGATCGGCTTCGGAGGTACAGCAGCCTTCGCGCCCTTGCCAGACACTTGGCGAGATGCTTGAGGTGTGCTGCTGCTGGAAGGCACAGCCCCGGAGGATCGATCAATACGTATCTGAGAGGTCTTGTTGGCATCGGATGCCATGGTTGGTGATTCGACGCGATGGTTTGAAACAGACACGAGAACAAAGTCGGACAATGCAGCTGCGTCCGGCAAAGAACTCAGGAGTCTCTTGGTCCTATCCCTGCCAGCTCAGCCTTTTCACATGCCTCTCGGAACTCTGCGAAACACTGCCTCCATCACCGAATGACTCATATTCCTTAAGGGGATGCCACGACCCATTGACAAACAGTAATCGCTCGTCACGTCTCTGTATCGCTTGCGCACTCGTTGATATAGCCTGTAAGTTAGTACACATGCAGACGAACGTATATGTTGCCAGAGTGCATTGGTCATGCACGGCTTCGACATCCAATAGAGATAGACATTACAACGTAGTGGTGCACTGGCACTATCAGGTATACAGACTGTGCAACGGGTTATGGAATGGATGAGTACTGAATGTGGCAGTTCAAGGGTTTCCCGAACAGCATACTGTACGTGTAGAAGGGGTATACGTTGGAGGAAATGTTGCAAGATGGGGATCCACATATTTCCCGAGCCGCTTGATCCCAGAAATGGTATGTGATCCAAGGGTATGGCAAGTTCGTCTTCTAGATGATTCCCAGACAGCCTGCCCGCATTAAGCGTATGCAGAACATGAAATTGGAAAGATGATGCAGATGCTTCCCAGATAGCATCTCCATTCGCGCGCTCCCACGTTGGTCCGTTTAGTCGTGTGCAATCATCAACATAACTGTCGTCTCGTCCTCTTCTTCCATGAGTGCTTCTTCCTGCTCTTGCAGATATAATGCGATCTCGGCCGCAGTTCGTTCTTGCTGCTGCGTTATGAGCGCTTGTTTCTTCTTCTCGTTCTCTTCTTGTTTCTGAAGCGTTTTCAGCCGCCGCCTTGCTTTCCTGCGCTCTTGGACTTGAAGTGCCTCATCGATATTAGAAGCTATGTCCACACCAAACAGGCTGCCAGACAAGGGCGGCGGGGATGCCATCTCGGAGTGCATCTGCATCAAGCGATGGTAGATCATGACCGAGGAATGAGCATCATTTGCAGCATCTGCACACCATGAGGGGTCATGAACTGGTCCGAATGTAAGTACTGCTTACAATCCTGCATCCCTTGAGTCATCGGAATCATCTCCCGATTGCTTCTGGTAATCTTGCCTTTCGTGAGCGAACGCTGAAGATACGTCTCACACAGAGCAGCTAGACCGGCCATCGAATGCTCGGTGCGATGTGACCATGTTTCGGGATCGACCGCCTTGGCGAAGCCGCCAAGGTCCAAGAGAGATTTGAAGTTCAATTGCCGCTCGTCATGGAGTTTGACGGCGTCCCCTGCTAGGTGTCAATGAGTATCGAGGCCTACTGAATACATACATACCTCGAATACCGCATCCTACCTTGATAATATCGGGGTTTTGGAAGAGCTCCTCCACTTGCTGCGGGAAGTCTAAAACAGATCAAATTTAGCATCAGGCAGTTTACAACAAATAATACTGTCCTTACACTTCATGGCCTGGATCTGTATGAGCAGAATTGTATTCGCGTCCGCAAGCTGGATCAGCGCTGTGTTCCTGGAAGGTGTACCCTTGGTTAAAACGGGTCTCCATTCTGTATCAAAGCCCACAGGGCTGCATCAAGCTCAGTTGTTGCGCCTGAACGTCAACCTGAATGCACCTTTGCAACAGTGACACGATATTGTCGGCCAAATGGTGATCTCGAATGTAGAACACATTCGGAGCGACGCCTGTTGGAGGTTGTCTGAACGTATAGCGAGGAAACACCGGCTTTGTTGGAGGTACAGCTTTGCCGACGGCGGGCTGGTCAGACACATCTCGAGATGTTAGAGGTGTGCTTCTGCCGGAAGGCGCAGCCCCAGAGGAGCGAGAAATAGACATCTGAGAGGTCTTGTGGCTATCGGATGCCATGGTTGGTGATTTGACGCGAGGGTTTGGGAGAGACATGAGAACAAAGCTGGACAATGCAACTGCTTCCGGCAGGCAACTAATAAGGAGTCTATTGTTCGTACCTTTGCCTGCTCGCACTTTTTCACATGCCTGTAAACTTTGTGAAACACTGCCTCAATCGCCGAATGTCCCATATTGGTCATTCATACCACGGAGAACTGACTGGCTGAGAGTCATGAAGTGCGTAGGTGGTTTTGGTTTTTCTCAAGCATCTTCCCCGCACAGTCTGATTTCTTAAACAATCGCTGCCTCACACTTGCACACTCGTTAAGCGTGTAGTAGAAAAGCAGACGAACGTATATGTTATCCGAGTGCGGTTAGTCATACAGAGGTTGTATCTAAATCAGCAAATACAGTTCAACTAGACGGAGAGAGGCTACAGTATTATCACTAATCCATACAGCATTAGAGCGCGGGTATACCCAAGTAAAAGTGAATCATGATTGATTAGTAGTGTCCGTTTCGAATAAGCGCAGAATGGTGAGGAGATCGTCTATAAATAGCGTTGAATTAGCACTGTGTCTCTCAACGACGCGCAGAGCTAAGGCTTACTTTGACGTAACGGCTTGGTCAAAAAATACGTCATACCAGATGATAGGCACAGAAGCTTGGTAGAGTCCTGGCAGTCTGCGGATAGCGCGAATACTGGAAATCCGATTTAATATGACGCAAGGATATGCGAGGATGCGACTTACTCGTCAGCGGTCGCCGAATTTTGCGCTTGTTCTCCAGAGATCGCAGACGCTTTGTTGCCTCAACACCATCCAAGACGGGCATGTCTGTTACAGCCTTGTTAGCTCATTGCACAAACGTTAAGAGCAGACCAGCTCACGGTGATCGAACAGGGCAGCCGTAAAATACCCAGGAGACTGCTTTTCCCACAGCTGCAGGGCCTCTTCCCCGTTGTTAGCAGCGCTAACAGTCAGACCATGTCGTTGAAGCTGCCTGATAAGAAGCTTTTGTGCTATTGGATTATCTGTGATGATGAACGTTAGTGGTGAGCATCATGATACGCGTACTGGCAACTGCTCACCCTCAGCGATAAGCACGTTACCGGCGTACGCAGATGGCACTGCGGCGAGGCCAGCAGGCCCCTTGAGAAGCGCCGGGGTACCGTGTCCAGACGAAATCCCGTTTGTTTCGCCGCCACGGTTATCCCACATTCTCGAGAGCAATCGAAGGAACTTCTCCGTTCGTGCGGGCTTCGGTAGCCTGGCGATCAGGCCGCCATGAATGTATGTTGGCAACTCCGGTATGATCGCTTCCACCGCAACACCAGCTTTGATGCCCGGTCTACGATTGAGGAAATCCGCAGATGGAGCACACAGGTGAACGATCTTTGATGAGCTCAAGCTTGGGAATTCTTGAAGTAATTGAGCGATATCGTCGATCCGAGCTTCGGACTGATCGTCGATCACCACGAATTCAAGGTGGCCGCCCTTCATACCAACATTCCGGACAAAGTCTTCCGCATCCTCTGTGCTCCCAAGAACCGTTGACTTTACACCAATAAGCGCAGCCCTCAAAAGATCGCGTGTGGTCTCCATGGGCGAGGAGACAAGTACCATGGCGTTGGAGTTGATGAGATTCTGTCGATATGCTTGCATGAGGGTCTTCTCCTTCGCGGTTTCGGCAGACTCGTGGATGGTAGCTGGGATCCGGAACCAGAATTGAGAGCCTATCCCAAGTTCCGACGAAACGCCGACATCGCCATGCATGAGCTTTACCAGCGAGAGGCAGATTGACAAGCCAAGGCCAGTTCCACCGAATTTCCGAGTTGTGGACTGATCGACTTGGCTGAATGGTTGCCAAAGGTTCTTCATGTCCAGCTGAGACATGCCAATTCCTGTATCGGCGACAGTCCATTTAAGGACAACTTGACCCGCATCGCAAGCAATCTCGCCAGATTTGTCTACGGAGCAGATGGCTTTCACCGAACCCTTCTCCGTGAACTTCAAAGCATTTCCCAGAAGATTCATGAGAACTGGCACTCTTATGAGAACCGTATTTAGCCTAGAACAAGCTGCTTACCCTGTTGCAGCCGAGATTGATCGCCGAGGATGTAGAAAGGCACGTCTGGATCGACAGAGAAAGACAGATCAAGTCCCCGCTTAACCGACTGCAGATACTCTATCACGATTGGGTACGCTTCACGTGATGATCAAGCTTACGAGGTGAGTGAGAAGTTCCACAGCGTTACCGACGAGATCTTCAACGTTCAACGAGATTGACTCGAGTTTCACCGCAGCCGCCTCCAATTTGGAATAATCAAGTAACCCATCGATGATCTGAACGCAAGTAAGCGATGGAAAGGAGGCTGAATGGACATGACTCACCTCTAGAAGGAGTTCGCATGACTGGCGGGCTGTCTGCACCAGCTCACGCTGTTCCCAATCAAGGTCTGTGTTGCTGAGAAGATCTAACAGGCCGTAGAAGGAACTGAAAGGGGTGCGCAGTTCGTGACTCATTGAAGCCACTGTAAACGCATTGTCAGTGTGAAAATGGTGTCGCCAGGAAACCTAGCTTACAGAAGTTGCTTTTCGTCTACAAAGATGGTAAGAACATAGTTTCGGGGCGTGCAGGTGGTCTGACGTACCTGGGCAGCCTTGAGAGCGTCTTCTCGACTACGCCGCGCCTCTTCCAGCGCTTCCTTTTGGGAATTGATCATGCGGATATTGTTGCGCGTGGCCCTCGTCACATCTTGGAATAGCAAGCAGTTGGTGATCGAAATAGAGGCTTGTTGGGCAAGCACAGTCATCATGGTGACGACAGAGGGCGGATATGCATATGGCCTGGAACTGGCCATGTAAATGCAACCCATCATATCTCCGCGACCAGCATGGTAGATAGGGAAGCATAGTACGGTCCTGTCGGAACTGTTCTGGGCAGCCACAGAGTAGCGAGGGTCTTCGGCAGCATCGCGTTGATAGACAGGCTCCTTAGAATGAATGACTAAAAGGACTTTAGCAATGTGCAAGTTGCTGAGCAAGCATGGGTGTACCTTGAAGCATGATTTGCATTGATAGTGGGTCCTTTAAATCCGACAGCGGAATTGGTTCACTGAAGAAATTGTCAAAAAATGAGCCCTTTCAGTCTCCTGAGCACCTACTCATGCATCTGGACAGGCTCGGGAGGATAGATGGAGCTAGATACAGCCATGTCTCCGTGATCAGCGCGGATGACGATGACAACTTTGTCAGATCCAGAGCTAGACGCCATGTCGTTGGTCAACTTTTCAAGCGCTGGTATGGATGTGAATGGGTTAAATCGGTAAGCGGGTTGAATTGTCACTTACAGACTGACAGGTTGATCTCGCTCGATATGGACTGCGTCCATTTGACTGGGGGAATTCTTAGTTAGGGTGCTTTAATCTATCTCGAGCAATACGCACTGATTTGGGCAAACTGATCAGCTGATAGACTCATCAGGTCGCTTTCGGCGAGTTCGCCAGTTGGAATAGGGGCTGAACGGGGCACCAGCTGGACGGATCTCAAGGGAGAGTCAATTTGTTCTGTCTGAACCCCAACGTCCATAGTGGTGGCTCGTTTGAAGATGGGATCGAACTTCTCGCTCGACTTCTCCATAGAGTTCTATAAAGAAATGTCAGCAATCTGCAAATCCAAGCATCCAGGCACGTACGACTATCCCGAGAGCGCCCCAATGGCCCTGTCTACCGATTCCGCGCCGCTGCATCTCGCTGCCGAAGCTCCTGAAAGTTTGTCACTACCGGTTGCATGTGTGTATGGTGGATTTGAAACTTACACCATGCCGCACCGAATGAAGTGCGATCCAGCCTAGTAACGTTGATCAGGGGCCAGGCTCGCACGATGCATTTCCATGTGTCTTACCAAATACAGTGCCCAACCCTCCTCCAAACTGTCGAGTCACATGAGCACGACGCTTGCAACGCTAACCCAATCGACTCACATCCAATCGTTGTCTGAAGCGGTTTTGATGGCCGTGTCATAGATTCTCAGAGCCTCTGACCCCTGGGTCAAAGATGCAAACTCAGCGTCTACGAGCGTAACCCAGTGTTTCGTATTTTTGGGCGAAGCATGGACCCATCTACCGAAATATCAGTTCACATCAGAGTTCAAGATACTAGTATCAGAACGTACTTTCTGACGTATTCTTGGTTACATTCAATCTGGTCCGAGTACCGTATCCGATCACTATCGCTCAGTCTGGGGTCGCGTAAACACTGAATCATGGCCAGCGAGTGGAAAGTCAATCCGAATCGCACGTGCCGATAGCTGCCAACGTGTAAGTCTGGAGGCATGGCTAGTAACGCTCACAATACGTACTTTGGATGCCAATTGCGGGACTCATAGATCTGAAATCCTAACTCTGCAGCATGCCGCCAATAGCCAAGACTGAACAATGCGACCACCTTGTAAGTGTTGTACCTACGTGCAACAGTGTTAATGACATGTCTTAGAACGTGTAATCATGCCTACCAGTTGAGAACGAACGGAACATTGGCGGAATGCATGACGATATTCTGGAGATATTCTGACTCGATGAACTCTTCGCAGTCCAAAGCATCGCCAGCTTTTGTGTTAATTGTGTATCCACCAAGGGCTCGCGCACACATCAAGAGTGCTAAGGAAGTTAGGAACTGCAGAGGAGAAAACAGGATTGTGCCTACCCATCACAAGAATCTCTGTATTGTTCCCCGAGATCCAGGCATTGACATCCTGATAAGCGTCCTCGCAGGACGTGACCAGCTCGCTCACTGAACAACATTTGAGTAGGTCACCCTGTTGAACAGAACAATACATACAATGTCGACACGTGGAAAGCTGGGCTTGGACGTTGAAAAGCGTGGCGAGGCTCGCGTATATGCTAGGGCGAATCAGTATGGGTAAATCGCGTGTCATCTTACGGACATACCGGTCACCAGCCGCTCGTGATAAACGCAGAGCAGATTCCGTTCTCGCGAGATTAGCTCGAAGGTGTTCTGTATTCCAGCCGGATGCCAGGGAGATATACATGACCTCGTATTTGCTTGAACCATTCCAGATCAGGAGATCATGATGAAAGAGGAATATCCGTATACGTACGCCCTGTCACCCACAGTTGAATGCTGAGCAGCGAGCTGCATTGCAACTTTGCCCATCTGCTGCGCAAACTTGAATTGGCCCTTTCGCTCAGCAGCCACGCCGAGAGCCCACATGAACCCTCCGGGAGTTCCGGTGGATATGCCGTATCTGAAATAAATGAACGGGATGGTCTTGCCACTGTATGAGTAATTAACCCACTTCAGGCCCATTTCGATGTTCTGTTAGTCAGGGTCAGCAATGCGCAACCGAGGAATAATATGGGAACAGACCTTCAAACCGACAACGTCGGCCAAGCCATGTCCCTGCGCCCAGTGCGCATTGATACTGGTGTCATTGAGGAGTGATACCGTCAATTCCACCTTGGAGTCGGAGCAATGAGGTAGTGCTAGGATGTTCTCGAAACCTATGTCGAGAATTTGAGATTGGACTCGGTGGAATCTGAATGGACAGTTTAGCGGGTGCCATAGAAACGAGTCCAACGTGCATACATGGCATCAGTCTCTTCTTCTGAAACATTCTCCTGCTGTTCTGATCAGCATGTCTGAGCCATGTTTGAAAGGCTGAAATTACCTCTACGTCCACCCCCAAGGCTCGTAAGCCATGTATCGTCTTAGTGAGACCCCCCTAATCGATGTCAGACAGAGGATCTCGGAGAAACTCGCAAATACTTACTCTAAAGTCGTTTCTCTTCCAACAGTTTCTGGCCTGCAATCTGGCCACCTGGCCTATGTCTTCTGGCGAGTAGGCGTGCTGTAAAATCTCATCCAAAACCTGATCTGAAAACCAGTTGTCACCGGACCAGGTCAACAATCTATGTACCAATTAACTAAGCGCACGGTTGTGAGAGAATCCGACTCACTCCGCCGTTTTCAGAAGCAAAGATAGGCTCGCTTCTCGGTTGTCTGTATCCCATGCTTCCTCTGAGAGCAGTTGACGAGCACACTGGCAGTATTCCAGTGCCATCTCGTGTGCGCCTTGGACAGTGGCTTGACTGCTGACGCGCAGGAAGACATCCAAGAAGGCTTTTCGTCTAGGATGTTCAGGTAGTAAAGGAATGCTGCGTTTGGCAAAGTCGGCCACGCGGAAGTAATCAGGGTTTGTCTGCTGTACGAGGACCAGGGCGATCTATGCGGCACTTGAGTTTGGTTGGAGTTGAGGGTGGTACATGAGACTCACCTTGAGGTTCATGCTCATCACGACATCGGGTGGCATGTGCTCGGTGAAGGTAACGGCAGCCTGCCGAAACCGATCATCTAGCAGAAGGCAATGAGGAGGAGCCGACATGTAACAAGCTCTGTACGCACGACTGAATGCACACGTTTCCCGACCGCGGTGGACGAGCCAACCCTCCGAGAGCGCCATCTGCAAGCCCTGCATTGAGCCTCGGCTAGTCTTGGACTCATCAGAGTCCGAATCGTCGTTCCCGTTCGCCTCCTCCCAGTCCATCATCATAGCGACATCTGTGATCTTGAAGGCGGGACCGAAGAAGCAGGCCCAGACAACGTAGCGCTGCATGACGTCCGGGAACTCTCGCATTCGGGCTACGAGGAATTCAACATCGCCGGGATCAGATTGGGAAAAGTGCTCGGTGAAGAACTTGTCCTGAATCAGATCGATGTTGTATTGCCAATGGTTGCCCTCCCAGTCGAAGTAAATCTAAAAAGATGCTTCAGCGGATAAATCACGACCCCGCAAATGACGCTCACATAGTTCTGACGTCGCAGAGCAGTGAGCAGATTTCGTGCCGCAAACGGACTGCCTCGACTTATCCGATGTACCAGTTTTGTCAAGTTGGTGCATGTCGAGGGCGGAACCCTCAGCGTCTGGGAGACGAACGCGCTCATTGCGTCCATGGTCAGCGGGTGGAGCTCTATCCACGTAGTCCGTGTGATCTTGGTGAATACCTTTCGTATGCGATCGAGTCGGACTCTGCTGGAAAGCATCAGGGGGAGCTCCGAAAGGAAGGGTTGGACTGACTCGGACTCGGAGCGGACTGTCCCAAAGACGATCATGCGCAGCTTGGCGGCCGCCAGAGCAGAGACGACTTCGAGGGTGGATTCGTTCGCGTTATGGAGGTCGTCAAAGAACTGGGCTGCATTAGCAGCGCACAGATGCGTGGGAGCAGCGACTCACCAAAGCCAGGTGTCGGATATCCGAACAAGCAGCAAACACATCCACCATGAGATCAATAAACCGCGCCCTGAGCTCTACCGTGCTCCCCGAATGCACCTCCGCAAACGAGGTAATATCATGCAGAGCAAGTATCCCCTTGAGCTCCGGGGCGGTGCTGAACAGGAGCTGTACATTGGGGAGATTGGCGCCCAACCGCTGCCGGAGCTTCTCTACAAACTCGTAGGTCTCGTCCGAGTACACGCTCGACAGCTGCTGGAGGACGCTCGACAAGCAGGAGAAGACAGGCCCGTACGGCGTCGAATCGGCGTGCGAGCACTTGCCCGAGCCCCAAAGCCCACCCTCCTGCCGCCAGAACGGCATCGCCTCCATCACGAGGGAGGACTTGCCCATGCCGCCCGGGCCCTGGACGACAACGGCAAAGCTGCGTCCGGTGGCCTTCATCTTCCTCCTGAAGAGCTTGGGGCCAGAGCCAGACATGCGCTTGTGGTTGTCGCCCGTGAAGCTGCCGTTCGACCCCGTAGCCGTCTCCCTCCCACCGCCCTCGCGACCGAGCTTGTCGACCTGCTCCGCGGAGAGCGGGAGGCCGCCCGCAGCGTGGTCCTGCGGCGTGGGGGGGCGCTTCGTTTCCGGTTTCCTGTACCCCGCGCCGGGGGGGAGGGAGTGCGTGCTCTCGCTCTTTCCTGAATGAGAACGCGATTCCGCCTCCTCCTCCTCGATCGCGTTCTGCCCCATGGCGACGATGAGCGTGCTGGGTGCTGTGGAGAGTGCGAGTGAGTGTCTCGATCCCGAAAAGTACGATCCGCCCCCGCTCGCCGCGGCGTGTATGACGGCATGGATGACCTCTACCTCCTTCTCGCGCCCGAACAGCGCGTGGGGCATGGTGAACTCGAGGTACTTGTCCTGCCTCCCGAGCTCAAAGTTGGGGATGAGCTCCGCGCTCAGGTTCTGCGTGGTGGTGCTGGCGATGTTGAGCCATTTCTGGCACTGGAGGAAATCGTGCTTGAGCCCGATCGCGCTCGAGTACCGGTCCTCCGGGTCCTTGGACAGCAGTTTGTCGATAATGTCCGAGATGACCTTGGGCACGTCCCGGCGCACCTCGTGGATGCGCAGGGGCCGCTGCTGCCGGACGATGCTGACAAACTCGCGCACGCCGCCCTCGAATGGGAGGATTCCCTGGCCGGAGAGGAGGATCCAGAGGACGACGCCGAGCGCATACAGGTCAGTCCGGTGGTCCTCCCGATCGACAATTGTCGCGCTGTTGTTGATCTGCTCAGGCGGCATGTACGACATGGCCTCCTTTACCCTGTTCCAATCGCGGTCGTCGGACTGGAGGACGAGGCCCGAGGGCCCGCCGAGCGACTCGAGCGAGGAGGAGCGGTTGCCAAAGTGCACGAGCCTGACACGGCCAGCGTTCGAGTAGTGGAACGCGTTGATGCGGACCTCGCGGTGGATCAGGCCCTTGGAGTGCACGGCCTCGAGGCACTGGGTCGCTTGCACCGCGAACCTGCTTTTTCGTCAGCGCTGACCTACCACCGGGAAAGGAGGACGCACTCGAGGAAAGTGACCAGTTCCATGGACACCGTATGCGCCTGCTCGTCCCACACCTCCTCATCGTTCTGCTCCACCCTGCGCGCAGGGAAGAGCGCGGCGTTCAGCTTTGAGGAGGGGAAGTACTGGGCGAGGATGTTCTCGCCCGGGTGCGAGAGGAGGAGGACGGTCATGTCCCCGTTGGCTTTGGGGATGTTGAAGTAGTCGAGCACGCGGAGGAGCTTGCCGACTGCCTCCTGGTCCTGCGAGAGGAGCTTCAGGCTGTCCGGGTCTTAGCACTCTATGCATACAATTGGGTAAGATGGGCGCACATGTTAAACTCCCTGTCGAGCGCGAGCGCGCCCGCCGTGTGTGCCTGCGCCATCTTGGCAAACACGTTACTGCCGTCCTTGAGGTTTACGCCCTGTGCGAGGAGGGTAGCGCTGCCGACATCCTGCCATCGCGTGGCGGTCTGGAACTGGTAGCCGGGGATGCTGAGCACGTCCTCGCGGAAGTGGGTGTTGGCGGTGTAGCGTGTGCGGCGGCGGCCCCCGCGCTCGCCGGAGGAGCGGGAGGAGGCGCGCTCGGAGGTGTCCTGCAGGGAGGGGGTGAAGCGGGCGCTGGACAGGGAGGGGGAGGATGTGGTGGGGCCGTCCGCCGTCAGTTGTAGTTGTTGCGGTCGGGGCAGAGGGGCGGGGAGGGGGAGCGGCCCCGCAGAGGATGCGGCCATGGTGTGTGCCCCTGGAGGGGGCGGCGGGGGTGAGGGACTGGTCAGCGCGGGGGGCGGTGGTCGGGGAGGGGACGCCCGTCGTCGTTGTCGTTGTCGCCGCGCGCGTAAGCCTTGAGCGCTGATTGCCTGGTGGAAGTGGAGTGCCCCAGGGACGTGTGGCCAATGACGGTGTGCGCTCGTGGTTCCCGCCTTCGCTGCGTGGCCAGCAATGCGCGTGAAAAGCTAATCAGAGTAAACCACAGGGACTGTGTGGTGCTGGTAGTATCCCGTCGTGAATCCCAACGCCGTGTTGTCGATTTCCCTAGCGGTGGTCGCAGTCCAGGCACGAGCGCTCGGCTTTGTCCGGAGAAGCAACGCGCGCGCGGGGGCCGCTTCCGGCGTTCAGGCGTTGCTGTCACCCTGTAGCCGGCTCGGGGTCGGACTTGCGTTCGGAAGTGGGCGATCAACAGCAATACACGGAATTCACACTGTTCTCTGGACGCTCGCCCAGCATACACGATTCAGAAAACAGGGCCAGCTACTACTCCCGCTGTCAATCGCCCGCCCTCCATCTCCAGCCCTCCAGCCCTCCAGCCCTCCGCCGTCCAGCACCATCTCCTCCCAGGCCTTGGTTTCGCCGCTTACCGAGCCGTCGAGCTGTGGCGTTTCCATCTTCCTGCCCCTTTCCTTGCTCGCACGGACACCCTGCGAACCTGGGTTTCCACGCGCACGGTCGGGCCCTGAGAAGCACCAGAGCTTGCGTCATACCCCCTGATCTGACTCCGTCACCTATTCAATTTTGCCGGCCTCCGGTTCCAGAACAGGGCGGGAGAAGCCTCTCGTAATTTCTACAGTGAGCGTGTCTGCTCGGGCCGGCCACCGGCGAGAGGCCAATCATCAGCAGATTATGCGAGGTGCATGTTACTACTTACTTTGAGAGCTGCTGATTGCTTCAGCGAGGAGGCTGGCCCGCTCGCAGCCAGCTGCAGGCTTGCAGGAATGTAAACGCCTCCCGGAACAACCTTCACTCAACAGGGCTTAGCACGCCCGATCCAGTCCAGCCTCGTGCACGCACCCCCTTGCCCACCTTCGCTGCGCGCGGGGAACAAAGGGATGTTAACATCCAGCCCAGGGACTAGCCCTGACTTGTTGTATTGCTTTGCTCTAGAATCTGATCGATCGCGCGACTACTCCCGCGGTCTCAGGGTCGACGCGCGGTGATGCGGACTGGGCACGAGTTGCATTGATCACCGCCGCCGCTGGCAGCGGCAGCGGCCCGGTCAAAAGGTACATATACAAGCCGCGCACACTCGGGAACAAGTTCAACTACATATGCACGATACGATACGAGAGAGGCGTTTGGAAGAAAGAGAAACAGCAGAGGCTTGAGCCCGGCATTTTTTTACGCCTTCTTGGCCACTAAGACAGCATCAGCATTGATCGAGACACATCGGCAAATCGAAGACTTACTGTACGTCTCCGCGGGGATCTCAGCAGGCAGATCGGGGATCGCAACCTCGAACCGAGACTGGATCTGCTTGAGAATCTCCGCATCGGCATCGTTGGCGACAAAGGTAATCGCAAGACCCTTAGTACCGAATCGACCGGCACGGCTACAAAGGCATAAATACCGCGCCGTCTCAAACAACATGTGGAATGACTCACCCGACACGATGCAGGTACGAGTCAGCATCCGTAGGCGTGTCGTAGTTGATCACGATGTTGACACGCTCGACATCGATACCACGGCCAAAGATATCGGTCGCGACAAGGATGCGCTTCTCAAACTGCTTGAACTGCTGATACCGCTTGATACGCTCCTCCTGCGGCAGGCCAGAGTGAATTGAGATGGATGGGAAACCGCACTCCACAAGCAGCTTGTCGAGCTCATTGGCACGGGCGACGGACTTGACGAAGATGCAGACCTTCACACAAGGGTCAGAATGGCTCAATGTTACCAAAATTTTCCAATTACTTGGTTGAACTCGAGGGTGTCGAGCAGGTCGTTGAGCTTCCTGTTCTTCTGCGACTCCTCGAGGCGAACATAGTGCTGCTGGAGACCGTGCAGAGTGAGCTTGGCCTCGTCGTCGACGAAGATCTCCAGCGGCTAATCATGGGTGAGAATGCTGTAAATCATCATTGGAACGGTGGCACCTACGTTCTGCATGAACTTCTTGCATGTGATACGGACTTCCTTGGACAGGGTAGCCGAAAACATCATGACTTGCTTGTGGTGGGGCGTGGCGCGGAAGATTTCTTGAACGTCGCGGCGCATATCTTGGTTTGCAAAAGGCGAAAGCCGTGAATGATAAGCAAGTCGTCCAACACTCGAGAAAAGAAGCGAAAGAGGAAAGTCGGCCACAAAGAAACTGCTCAAACTCCCGCCGTATTCCTCGTCCAGAGATGCACTCCGGAGGGTGACATCATCGCGATTCGGTGCCGCATGAGTGGCAATTGCCATCATGTGCAGGTCGACAGCGGTATCGTTCGCATCATCATCTCTCAAGCAGAAATGCCCGTTGCAGACAGACCTGCCAAGATCGACACGTAGATCCGAGGAGCGAGAGGCGGGGGACCCGCATATATGCGCCTGCGGCGACTCGTCACCGGTCCGAGAGTTGTGGCTTTCAAGCGAAGAAGGATAAAGGTCGGACTCGGAGATCATGACTAACCAAGTTGCTCCAGCATCTTGTCACACTCGTCGAGGACGAAATGCTTGACGGTGCTCGGGTTGAAGACGCGGTCGCGGACGAGAGCATTAAGACGGCCGGGAGTACCGACGACAATGTGAGGGCACTGAGACTTGTCTTTCAACGTCGCTATGTCGTTCTTGATGGGCGTGCCGCCGTAGAAGACCGAGGTGCGGATATCCTGCATGTACTTCGAGAAGCGGCCGTACTCGTTCTTGATCTGGAAGGCAAGCTCTCGAGTGTGACACATGACGAGGACGGTGACCTCGCCATCCACCGGTTCCAGCTGCTGAAGCGTGGCAAGCACGAAGACAGCCGTCTTGCCGTGACCGGACTTTGCTTGACAAAGCACGTCCATGCCGAGGACAGCTTGCGGGATACATTCTTGCTGAACTAGATTCCAGAATCGCTCATCGGTTTCATGTCGCACATGTACGAGGCGCCGCCGCAGAACGCGCACCTTCAGAAGGATGTTCGAATCCAAGGTCGCTGATGGCGCGGAGGAGTTCGGGCTTTAGGAGGAAATCCCTTTGTGTGATGTTAGAATAGGCGCGTAGGTTCTTCGAGAGCGACTGCATACCTAAACCCAGTGGAGTGGATCGTCCCGAACCCTTTCTTTTCATCCTCCACTTCCTCCTCACCCACGCCATCAGTCACACCACCATGTCCGTTAGTTACAGAGACCGCATTTGCCGCAGGTGCAGTGGCGGGTTCGTTGATGGTAAGATCCTCATCGTAGTCAACGAGATCCTCAGCGTTGTCAGCCATTGTAGTAGAGATAGTAAAGAAGTCCTGAAGACGGTAGGATGTAAGGAAGCAAGACGGAGGATGGCCTAAGGGAAAGGTGGTGGTCGGCGGTTAAGACGCGTTGAGAGTCAGACGGGCGGGTCTGGGCATGCTTTTTCTTCTTGCTTCCGCTCACAGCCACGCAAGCCATCGAGTGGCGTTCGTTGCACGGGACCAAATAGGGCCAAAGCTTATTGTTGCGAATTACAAGAATTGTACGATTGCGGGGGTATACAGGGAGTAATGCTATCCTAGTTCTTCCCCTTCCCCTTCTTCTTCACCACCGTCTTAAAGTTCCAATCAGGGCTAGCTGGCTTTGGCTGCGCCTTGACCACTGTGTGAAAGCTCGTCAGCAACGCGGCTACCGCTTACATGACATGTAAAGCTAACCTTCAGCAAGCGACGTCTTTACGGCAGCACCAGTCGAGCCACCTTTCTTAGCAGAGGCATCCGCCTTGCGCTTCGAAATAAATTCTGCCGCAAACCTTCGCCCGTCCAACGTCGAGCTATTGCCATAGATAGATTCTTGGATAATCTCAACCACAGCCGGGGAGGGGTCCAGAGAGAAAGACAACAGCATCTGCATGTACTCGTCCACTGTAAACCTGTTAGCAACCAGAAATCAGGGTTGATGGGGTCTTACCATTGACGCCGCTATTCAAGCCCTTGAGCGAATCCCGCAGCCACCTGACGAACTCGGCAGACGGCACGAGAGCATCACTATCGGCGGGAGCAGGAGAGGCAATCTTCGCAGGGCTCTTGGCAATTTGAGTAGCAGTGACGCGGATAGCGGTCGTCGCGGGGGTCGCGGCAGCAGCAGGACGAATGGCTGCTGGTGCTGCTTGTGCAAATGCCGCAGGTCGGATGGAAGCAACGGCTGGGCCGGCAGCGACTTTCCCTCCTGGACCTACAGTGGACCAAACACCGCCTGACGACGAAGAAGTCTTGGCGCTGTCAGCATAACCCCTCTTAGCAGCGGCGACAGCCGCGGGGAGACCCTGGTTGGCGGCAGTCACGGCTGCAGCGGCGGCTGCCAAAGATTTTCTCTTCTCCTCCTCTTCCTGAATCTCCTTCAGCGTCTTCTTGGGAGCCGATCCAGTCTTCGACCAGGGAGCAGCGGCAGCGGGAGCCTCAGGCGCCGGAACCGGTGCACGGGAAGCAATTGGAGCCGCCAAACCCCAGGACTGAGTTGTAGGAACTGTTTCTTCGACGGCTGGGCTAGCGGATACGGCAGCCGCGCGTTTGACGCGCTCGGCCTTCTCAGCTGCTTTCCTGGTCTCGGCCTTGCGAGCCTCAACTTCCTGGATTTGTCGCAACGAGGTGGCCGCTCCAGCCTTCGCTTTGTCGTCAATGGGAGAGGCCGCGGTGGCCCAGGGAGCGGGCTTTGGGAGAGCAGTAGTTGAAGGAGGTGTGGGTACTGTGATGACGGGGGCGACGGGTGCAACAGCAATCACCGGAGATGCAATTGGCGCCGCAACAACAGCAGCGTGGACAGCAGTGCTGATTGGCGCAGGTAAAGTCACTGCGGTCTTAGTCTCAACCGACGGAGGAACAGCTCTGGGCAAGGGGCTCTGAATGAGAGATTCGCCACGCGGACGAGCAATTGGTGCCGGCGCTTTGGGAGAAACAATGGTAGGCTCGGCAGTGACCTGCACTGAATCTGGAATAAAGGACGGTTGCAGTTGTTCGGTGGCGTCTTCAGTCCCTATCACAGGAAGTGCGCCTACGGTGCCTTGTTCCGCCATGGGTTCGGGCTCAGAGACAAGCTCAGTTTGATGATGCTGAGTGGGTAGAGCTGCCCAGTGTTCCTGCAGTTGCTGATACGCCTGCGGTTGCCAAGCTGTCTGCGGAGCCTGCTGCGGCTCCTGCATAGACTCCTGCTGCCCAAAAGAGATGCTCTGCTGGAATTGCTGGGCGTGTATCTCGTATGGCGAACGGGGACCAGTCATTTGCGGACTGGAGGAAACGATCGCAGGGTCGAAGCTGGGCTGCATAGGCGTAGGCTGCTGATATTGAATCTGGGGCGCGGGTCCCCAAGGAGAAGCTGGCACTTGTTGCTGCTGCTGTTGCTGCTGCATCTGCATGGGGAAACCGTGGTTGGTCTCGATCGTCGTGCCTTGTAATGGTGACTGGAACCTCGGGCCATAGTTGGCAGTATTGAGTGGCGACATGTATTGTTGCTGGTCCATGGGATGCGGCATGTTTGCCGACTCGGACAGCATACGCTGCAGGTTCCCCATAGGAGCGTTCGAATCATACAGCGAGTCCCGATTCACGGTGCCGTTCTGATAGCCATTGCGCTGGAGCGGTGCACCAGACGTCATAGCCTGCTGCTGTTGCACAAGCAGAGCCTCACGGCGAAGGAAGTCATCCCTCTCGCGCTGCCTGGCCCTCTCGCGCTCCAAGGCCGAAGATCCAATGTTGCCAAATGGTGTCGAATCAGACGCATACAGCGTATCGATTGTGTGGCGTGGAGATGGTTGCCGAATGGAAGAGGGGACAACAGGGCTGATGGGCCCAAATGAATCCAAGGATGGCTGCCTTTGCGGCATCCCGTATCCGGGTTGCTGGCTAACGATAGATGAAGATGCAAAAGTATCCATGTTGCCGTAGTTCGGTGTGCCGTAGACGGGGTTGACGTGAGATTCCAGAGCGGGAGGCTGCACGGGGTAGGGCTGAGGAATTGGCTGAGGTGCGGGTGCGAGATTCGGAGGTGCGCGGGGCGGAATAACGGAGAGGAAGAGGTTGGGTACAGGGCCGACGCGTCGCTTGATCTCGTGCAGAGGTTCCAGCGCATCATCGCCATCGCGACGCAGCAGCAGGTCCTCCGGGAAGTAGTTGCCTTCATACCATTCTTGCATCGTAGGAGCCGCGAAGGGACCTTGCATTTGGCCGGTAGGGTCTTTGTAATACCAGTTTATGTTCTCCGGTGAGATGCTGCTGGTCGACGTAGTGCGAGGAATATCGGGGCTTGGACCATCTCGATTGCTGTCCATACCAAGGCCGATGCTCCTCTGATCCGCTGACATGGAGAGGGCGCTCATGCCAGAAGCGACACAATTCATGCTGCGATCAACTTCGTAAGAACGGGGCATGGGCTCAGGAGATGGGGACAGGGGCATTCCAGAGTGCGAGGACTGTTCGACAGAAGATAGCCGCATATTTGCCGCATGATCGGAGCCTGACTCCTCACGTATAAGAGCGTCGTCTCCAGATCCAGGGCGGGCCGGTAGGCCGCCACCGGTGCTCCAAGCCACAGTCGCGTTGCCAGAACCCTCTGTGCTGCCAGAACCTTGCCCAAGGGGTCGCCTTCTCTCTCCAAAGGCCGAGCTGGTAGCAGTCCCATTGACGCCACCTGAATCAGGCAGTTTGCGGCGGCTCCAGACTCCGTCGTCTCGGCTGGTGCCACCGCCCAACACGCCATCGAAGGTCCCCATAGCGCGCCGCCCACTTCCGAGCCCGCCAGGTGTCGGAGGGTTGGTAGAGGCGAACGCCTGACCGAAGGAAGAATTGCGCGTTCGCAAGGGGGGAGGCATATCTGCTTAGACAGGTTGAGCATATGCTTGCATTGAGCTTTTATGCATGTACGCACCTGGCGCACCCTCATCCCGCCTCCTCCCACGGACACCCGTGCTGAACGCCCCACTGGTTCCAAACTTCTCCCTCATCGGACTAGGTGGGCCACCATCACCGAGCTTCCCAAAAGTATCCCTCCTCTCCCTCGGGGGACGTTCTCCCACAGGCGAATTGATCGGATTACTCGTGAGCGTGTCAGCCCGGCGGCGAGGTGGTTCAGAGTTGACTGGTCCAGTGAAGAACTGCGGGTCAATGGGTCAGGGTGCACAGAGGTAGGATGGATGGGTGAGACGGACCCGACGCTCCTCATCGTTCCAGTCTCTCACCGCCTCGGGCTCGCGTCCCTCCTCTTGAGTCACGCCCTCCCACCTCTCTACATCGATGGGCAGGTCTCCTCGCCCTCCTCCGTCGCGCCATACAGCAACCATTTGCTCTTTCGAATACCTGATGCACGCATAAGCATACGCCAATGTAACGCGGCTAGTCGGCTCACCTGAATGGACGCCCGCCGTCCTCCTCCAGGCCCATCACAGGCGTGACAGGCCCTTGACCAAAGTCGCTCAATATGCTGGAGTAGCTCGAGCTGCGCGCCTCTGTCTCCTGGAGCGCCGCGGCCTGGGCCGCGGTAGAAGGTAAGGGCGAGCCCGTGCTAGCCGCAGGCGAGGTGGATGGCACGCCTGGCCGGTCGGACTTGAGTGTCGAGGGAGGAACGGTTGACGTCGGGGTCGAAAGTGGTGCTTTGCGCATCCATTCCGGGCCGAACTGGAGCGCAGTGGTGGACATGTTTGCCTACGAACGCGGTAGAGGAACTCGCGTGAGTCGATCGTGCGACGTGTGGACGGGGCTGGTGGGGCTCACTTGCAAGATGATTTTTCACAGGTTACTATAGATCATATTCCAATGTCAGCATATGTAGATATAGAGATGGGGCCATGCACAGAGTGTTACAGTATCTAAATAATAACAAGATACTCACAGAGCGAGGATATCGCGTGCAATACGCCAATATTTGTGTTTGGACGAGGGAAATTGCGAAGGGTTATGAGCGGTCTCGTGCCGTGTGCAGCGACTAATGCCTCCACCAACTCCGGCCCTGAACAACAAGACCCATCAGTTCTTGCCGATCAATCGTGGGTCACCCGGTGCAGTTTCTGATTGATGCCATGTTCGGGGTGCGCAAAATATTTGTTAAATAATATCCAAATTTGTACTCGTACTGCACTACGGCCTGCCTATATTGTGAGTAATTGATATACATTACCATTGGATCATTCCTGCAGACTCAGTAGATCCACCAGACCGGAGCTTTTGACAACATACCAGTCGTGCCGCCTCATAAGCCATCGCAGCGCTCAACCTTCCTGGCACAAGAAGAAACGGTCCAGAAACGGAATAGTCCGGAATTAGTCAAGATTCTCCCCTGTTTGGATTCCCAGTTGTCGCTTTGACCATAGGACATTGTGTAGCCGGCGATAAGATGGCCTGTGGCAGAGGCAGCGTGATGTTCTCGTGAAGGAGCGTGAAGGACGCCGTGGGTCCCATCTAGTTCCAACGTGCCCGTTCACCATGGTCCCAGTTGCCACACGGTGTTGAAGGCTAGTGAGGCCAGCATGAAATCTGGCAGCAGGGATTCGTCAATGGTGATAGGGGTAGAAGGCGAGCTGCTGTGTTGCGTCATTTACTAAAACCTTTCAGGCAATCGAAATCAAGGCCGGCGGCGTAAATACTTTTCCATGAAAGCAGGTATCGGCTTGTCGCACGCGAACAACAGCCGCACAGCACGAGGCGCCAGCATTTTATGAGCAGGGTGATCGACACAGCACTCCTAAATGTTAGCTTTCACAGGCTATCCAGTCTCAGTAATTGCATATGATTGTAGCATAGAACGGTCATCGCCAAGCGAAGTCAGCATAGAGATGGAACAAGGCAACAAGATGGTAGAAGATATTTTCGGTTTTGCCGGTTTTCGGAGGGTTCGTCTCGTGATGAGACAGCAAACTCGACAGCAGAATAGTAAAGACCGGACAGCGGCACGCCGCAAGCATCTGAAGGTCGCTATAGCTAGACGGATATGAGAGGTTGATGAAGCATTCGTTAGACCAGTTGCCAATCGTCGGGCGCTTGCTCGCGGTTGACAGGAGTCGCATCGTACTTCAAGGTCGGCGATAAACTGGATCGTTAGCAGGCATTCCACGGAAGTCCCTGTCACGCGGTGGAATAGCTTCTCTAGGAGGCGGCGGGCCACGGCTCCCAAGGCCACCAGCAGGACCGCCGTATCCTGGCTCAGGGTATCCGTTTGTTGGAGGGTAGGGAGGGACCCCACCAGCACCTTTCGGGTCAGCATAGCCCCGGTAAGGACCACCGGCACGTGGAGAAGGAGATCGACGCCTATCCAGGCATGCTAAGAATTTGCCCACCAGCAGTGACAAGAGTTCCGTACCTGTAGCCATTAGCCGTAGCATCGCGAGGAGGATATTCCGGGTAGCGAGTGGCTCCATTGGCAGGAGGTGGCGAACGAGCACGATAGTCCGGAGCACGGCCATAGTCTCTGTATGAATAATGAGCATCAAGGACCGAGCGCCCGGCTCCAGACTCCACGGACCTAACAGGTCCCCTGTCGTAGTCGTCTCTTGCACCGTTCCTCACAGGCAGCACAGGGGGAGATCTAGGCCGACCTGCAGGAGGGACAGGAGGATAACCATACTTGTCACCAACAGGCGGCGGAGGCGGAGGAGCGCCGCCGCTAGAGTCGCGGCGTTCATAAGGCCTCGCAACGTAGGGATCGGCAACTGGAGGACGGGACAGCGGCGGAGGATAGTCCGGAACACGAGGGGGCGGATAACCAGCAGCTGGAGGAGGTCCATAAGAGGATGGTTCAGGGTAATAAGGACGAGCTTCGTAGCGCGCAGGTGGGAGCGCAGGAGGGGGAGGCACCCTTCCCTCTGGCCGTCGGTATTCGTCGTAGTCGCGCCTGGGCGGCGGCGCACCGGCATAGTCACGAGGATAGTCGCGGGGAGGAGACGGCGGAAGCCTGACATCCCTAGGATCCCTATAGTCACGAGTGTCACGAGGAGGCAAAGGCGGACGGCTGTAGTCGTAGCGGCTGTCACGGGGAGGAGGGGCGGCATAGCGGTCCCGATCACGATAGTCATCATAGCGCCCGAAGTCTCTAGTCGGGGGAGGAGCTCCATAATCCTTCGGTCCGTGGCTAGGGCGGTCAACAGCCGAGTCCGGCCCTCCAGAACGAGCATAACCTCCATACTTCCGGACCGGCGCCCCACCAGTAGGGCACTCCCTGCAGGGCCATTACTTTATGAATAGACGAATCCAGAAGGCTTGACGTACCTTGCCCAATGACCGTGCTGACCACATTTGAAGCACGCTCCCGGATCATTGTTGTACTTGGAAGTCCTCCCCCCACCATGAGACTGTTCAACCTTGATCTTGCTGCCCATGAAGAAACCCTCATTGTACTTCGCAACAGCTTCCTCGGCAGCCTTGACGTTATCGAACTCGACAAAGCCGTAGCCCAGCTTCAGCTCGATATTGGTAACGTTGCCCAGCTTCCCAAAGCAATTTTGCAGATCTTCCTGGCGGGTGGTCTCGGGGAGTCCACCAATGTAGACCTTATTGGGCTGCTTATTCACGTCAGCAAGATGGATCAGAAATCAGAGTGCACATGGGCACACCTTCGCTTCCCTCTGCCCCTTCCAACGACCACCAAACCCTCCTTTGGTCGGTGAATCGCCATCTCTGGCAGTGTCTGAATCATCGATAGGAACTTGATCAACCTCAGTGTCGTGACCGTTCAAAGTATGATCAGTGGAGGGCTCATCGCCGATACGCTGTTCGAGAGAGAGATCCCCTTCCATGCTGCAAGCTTGCGGGAGCTGAAGCGAGGAAATGGAGAGAAGAGAGTTGGGGGACGAACGGAGGTTGTCTCTCTCCTTGCAGGTGATTCTACATTTGCTTCCGCGTGCACGAGCCAATCCACGTACTTGACGCGCGCTTCGTCTCAGCCTTCCCGAAACCCATCCACGGATACCTCGGATGCGGGCGTGCCTATTTATTGTCCTTAGGAACATGTTACTATCATCTCTTGATCCCACAATCACTGCCCAGGATAGACAAAACCGTCGTCCTTCTCATACACTCACCCGCCGCCAACTGAGGGACTCACTCAACATCGTCTGTAAGATGTAATTGCCTGTCCCGATATAGTGCAAGGTTCGGCACTATTCGGCACTGTACGCTCAAGCATATGCATACCACTGATCGCTATCCCCATTCTACGCGCTCCTTGCCCCAAGACCTTGTCACGGCCTGTCTTTGCACCGCTTGGCTCATCATGTGTTGGCTTCAAGCCACACTCTATCACTCGACGATTCTCTCCGCAAATCTCTACGCCGAACAGACCACGCACGAGGATGACGCCGCCATGCTGGGCCACCTATGCCCTCGCTCCCGCAGACTCCTGTGCACCTGCGGTCCCGTCAGGCTTGGCTTTCTTTACGCTTTTCCACTCCATGAACAACGCCGCTGGTGCCGACAAACAGGCCAGCACGAGAGCGACCTTGAATGCTTCGGTGATTGCGTCGTTATATGCGACCAGCACAGCGGCGAGATACTGTTGCGGAACCAGGTTGTGCAGTTCGGTCGCACCAGATGAGACGATCATCTGGGCACTGATGTTGGGGACGGTTGAAGAGAGGTTGCGGACGAGCGCAGTCGTGAATACCGACTGACCGGCCGAGATGAAGATGGCCCCGCCCAATGTCATGGAGAACATGATGAGTGAGGTTCCCATGGCCGTGAGGTTCTCAGGCAGTACAGCCTGGACAGCGATGATCGGTGCCGCAATGCCGAAGCCTATTCCACAGCCCGCGAGCACTTGGTAGCCGATCCACGCTGAACTGGAAGTGTTGACCTTGAATGTTGTCAGAAGGCCACTCCCAATTGACAGCAGGATCGAGGAGAGGATCATGAACGGAACATAGTAACCAATAATCCTAACACCGATGCCGGCGACGATTGTGATGACGGTAATGCCGAGGATAAGGGGCAGCTGGTGGATCCCGCTTGTCTGCGCCGAATCGTCTTGGATCGCTTGGAACCAAACGGGAATGTAGAAGACGAGTAGAAAGAAACCAGATCCAACGCAGAAGATCCACCACGTTCCGGCTGCAACGGTGCGTTGAGTGATAAGTTGAGTCGGAATCGTGGTAGAAAGCTTGCGACCATCCACGACTTGTACAGCGATGAAGCCGATCGTGAGAAGGGCGAACAGGACGAGGAGCACGATGATGTGCGCATTGCTCCAGGCGTATACTAAACCTCCCCATTGAAGGGCAAGGAGGAGGCAGACGATAGCCGGCATAAATAAGGCTGTGCCGATGGGATCCATGTTCAGGAACGTGTCCTTCCAGTTTGATACACGTTTATTTTTCGGTCCAGGGACTTGCAGGAAGAAGATTACGACCACGAACGTCAAGGCACCAATGGGGAGGTTGATGTAAAAGCACCATCGCCAAGTGATGTTATCGGTGAACGCACCACCCAGGATCGGACCGATTACCGACGCAATGCCACGGAGGGCGCCGGCGATTCCCGCGAAAATAGCGCGGTTACGGAGTGGAATGCAGGCGGCCATGATGATAAACAAGCCATTCATGATACCAGCACTTCCGAGGCCGGCAATGGCCCGACCAAAGATCATCGCGATCGAGTTGGGAGCGGTGGCGCATATGAGTGACCCGAGCTCGAAGAGAGAAAATGCCACCAGAAATACACCTTTGACGGAAAACAGGGTGTAGAGCTTGCCGAACATGAGCTGGAAGGTGCAGCTGGTCAGCAAGTAGGCGCTGCCATACCAGCCGATGTCGTCGAGCGAGTTGAATTCGTCCGTGATGCGGGGGATGGCCGTCGCAATAATGGTGGAATCCAGAGCAACGAGGAAGTAGGCTAGATTAATGCCCGCTAGGATAACGGCAAGCCTTCCGGCAGATGGATAGGCGTGCTCTTCGGAGGGGGCATCAACTGGTTGCTGACCAGACATCTCTCCCTTTTCTTGCAGTTCTGAGGCATCTGGTTGCTTCGTTTGTCCATCGATCGGTGGCTGGGGGGAAGACGACATCGGGACGGTGAGGTTTGGGTCTAGCTGTTTTGGAAGAGCCGGGTGCCGTTTTGGCGTCCATACAGCCAGCCCCTCGAGTTATATATATCATTCGAGGTCTATCTTGTGCAAAAAAAGCACCCAACAACGACTCATCTCATAGGTGGATACCATTCGGCGTTCTGAAGTTGGCTGACGGGGAGTGTCGGGCCTGCAGTCTTCTGCCAGTGCGTCGCGTCGGCATCGTCGGTACCCACTGGAACCCTGCAACTTGAAGGCACGGGTTTCGAGCCGGGGAAATCGCCGGGGAAGGGCACAGGCGAGGGCACAGGCGAGGGCACAGGCGAGGGGGCAGGGTTGAGCAGGGTTGCGCAGGGTTGCGCAGGGGAGAGAGTTGGACCGATGTCCGTCACGTGATGAAAGATGGAGCGGGGCTGCCGGTCAGATACCTCACGGGTTTTCGGCTAATTTGCTTCCATTTAATTCCGTTTGCTTCCCTCGTGGTTGTCCGCGCGCCCGGATCGGGATCACCTATGTTCCGTGTACTAGTCTACGTCAAATGGATCACTCTGCATCGATAAGTGTTCAAAAGAAAGGTAGCATTCAACCATATTCTTGATCTCTGTCTTTCTTCGACAAACTTGCGCGGACGTGTATAGCTCTCGTCCAACAGGCTTCTCCGTTTCTCATGGCCCGTCTCTGTGCCGGTTCATCCTGTCATCTTTACGTCACGCGCTACGACTTGATGATCTCCTCCACTATCTTCTGTGCTGCCATCAGCATGCAATCATCGAACCTGCGCGAGACCAGCTGGAGGCAGACTGGCGCGCCGGCCATGTATTCAGGGTCATCTACAGTGCCTTTCAGCCCAGCGCATGCACCACAATGCACGACCTACAGAAATCCCTGAAATACTTGTCTGACTCGCTCATCGGCTCTGTCGACTCATACGCCAGGTCTAAAGTCGGATCGAGCTTGAGGCCTGTGGGGAAGACGACCCCTGGGTAGTCGACCAGGTTCCAGATGGCCGTGTATCTGCGAGGCAGTCAGTCGTTCGACACACGTTACGCGGGAGAGGAAGAGGAGCCAACCCCCAGTAACGAGCCATATCATGAGGGTTTGCCGTTCCTGGGTACGGCGGGCAGAGAAGCACATCGATCCCTGACGCATTCCAGTAGTCCGAATACGCTTGCTTATACTTGTCGCGTCTGTAGCGGAGCTGGGGAGCATGTCAGCGACCGCTCACCCTGCAAGTACTCGGCCTACATCCCACGACTCAAGCACTGTGTGTTCGAAAGTATGGGGTGGGCTGATTACCCATTCGGTTAGAGGAAGGATATCCTCACCACCTTCTTTCAACACTCTCCGGACAGTCGCGCCGCCATCTTCGAAGTAGATCTCTCGCTGGCAGTTGCGTAAGTAAACCAGATGCTGGCCACGCTCTCTCCACTTACAACGGTATCATAACCCAGTCTATGTTCATACGGCAAGTAGTCGACAACATCGATCTCATTGCTCGCTTCCAGCTTCGCTTTCGCCAGCTTGAGCGCTCTCATCATCGGGGGCTGCGGCATGACCACCCCGTCATGCATCATGACTCCGACTCGAAGCTTGCGATCCAATGCGTCCGGAACGCTCCAGGGCAGGGGGATCAGCATCTGATCCTTGAGATGGGGCTGCGTCGCCCGTACGGCGCTGATGAAGAGGTCGATATCCCGCGCGGAACGGCACATTGGTCCTGTGGAAGGGATTGACCCGTCGTTTGTGAAGTGACTGATTGACATATCAGCGCCTCACATTAATTATCCTGCGCATAAGACACACTAATGAAGATAACCTCCCTTCGGCAGAGTGTTGCTAGTCGGGCGCAAACCATACAGACCGCATTTGGCGCAGGGATCCCGGACGCTCCCTCCGCCATCGCTGCACGAAGATCAGCACTGCATCAACAGCTGCAATGGGACTGGCGCACGCTCCCAGCCCGATGGGGGAGCCTTTGAGAGCCAATAGCGCCGACTCTCCTCCTGATGATCCTCCCGGCGTGAGGTTGATGTTGTAAGGATTGAGCTGCGCGTACGTCAGCTTCGTCTGTGCGGAAAACTGAACCGCTTACAGTCCGGCCGTGGAATGAGACAGTTTCCAAATGATTGATGCTTTGTGGTTGATTCGTCTTAACGTAGAAAACTGCACCACGCATGAAGTCAGGAAAGTCAATAGATACGGAGAAAACATACCTGCTCCTAGGTCTCTGAGAACCTTGATCATGACGCAGTCCTCCTTGGGGATGTCGACGAGGGACAGAAAGCCGCCAGAAGCAAACCTTCCTTTGACTGAGATTTGCTCCTACAGGACCGATGATTACTCCCAGCCATTGAAAACGGACGAAAACCATGCCTTGAGAGAGATCGGCAAACCATGCAGCGGCCCGACAACTTTGCCTTCTCTAGCAAAGTACTCGTCAAGCTCTTTAGCACGATCGATTGCTTCGTCAAGGAAGAAGTCGACAAGGCAATGCACAAGTTGATGAGCAATAGCAGCTCGCTTGCCATACGCACTGACGGTTTCGACGGCAGTGAGCTCTCCTTTGGCTAGCTTTGCACACAGATCCGTCGCATCAAGCTCGGTGATCGCCAGTTCCTTCTCTGTCAACAGGCCGCAGGTCTCGGGAATGCCAGTGACATCCACAGGTAGGTTCGCTAGTACAGTCGGCGCAAGACGAAGTGAAGTCGGGATCTGGGCCTCCATCCGCTCATTGATCTCCTTTGCCTTGGCGGTGTACTCGGCATTGCCGGACGGTATCGCGGGTATTGCTCTGACGGGCATGGCTGTCAAAAGTTGCTAGGCATGAGCAACATAGCTGGCATCTTGCTATATCTATGCGACGGAGAGGCCGATAAGGCACACGCATCGTCTCCCGAGGACTGGGTTCAATGCATCCTAATCAAGCACGACACGTTTCATGCGGCTGCACCATACACAACTTTAGGGGATTGCCGGACTGCTTCGAACAACCACTCCTGCTGACAGCATGGATACGACTTCCTGTACTCATTTCCTGCCCGTGCCGTCACGGGATTTACGCGCGGAAAGACGTGCAGAACGACATACGTTTTTCTGTGATGTACCCATGTATAGCCCAGCCGTTCGTCGGCTTGTCCTCCACGACCTCGCCCTGAGACCACTTCTACGACAAAATGATCTTTTCCACTATCCTCTGTGCTGCCATCAGCATGCAATCATTGAACCTGCGCGAGACCAGCTGGAGGCAAACGGGTGCCCCGGTCATGTACTCGGGATCATCTACCGCGCGGTTCAATACAGCTCACCCTCGACAATGCACAACCTACAGAAGTCCCTGAAATACTTGTCGAATTCGCTCATCGGTTCTGCAAACTCGTACGCCACGTCTAATTTCGGATCGAGCTTGAGACCTGTGGGGAATACGACACCCGGGTAATCAAGTAGGTTCCAGATGGCGGTGTATCTGCTGACCTGTGAGCGACCACGTTGAACAGCTCAGGGGAAGGCATTACCCCCAGTAACGAGCCATATCATGAGGGTTTGCCGTTCCTGGGTACGGCGGGCAGAGAAGCACATCGATCCCTGACGCATTCCAGTAGTCCGAATACGCTTGCTTATACTTGTCGCGTCTGTAGCGGAGCTGGGGAGCATGTCAGCGACCGCTCACAACGCAACTAGTCGGCCTACATCCCAAGACCCAAGCACCGTGTGTTCGAAAGTGTGCGGTGGGCTGATTACCCATTCGGTTAGAGGAAGGATGTCCTCACCGCCTTCTTTCAACACTCTCCGGACAGTCGCGCCGCCATCTTCGAAGTAGATCTCTCGCTGGTAAAGACAAGTCAGTGGACCAGATTTTGGGCTGGTCCTTCCCACTTACGATGGTATCATAGCCCAGCTCATGTTCATACGGTAAGTATTCGACAACGTCAACCTCGTCGGTTGCTTCCAGCTTGGCCTTCGCTAGCCTGAGCGCTCTCATCATCGGCGGCTGTGGCATGACCACCCCGTCATGCAGCATGATTCCGACACGGAGCTTTCGATCCAATTTCTCCGGTATGTTCCAGGGCAGGGGGATCAGCATCTGATCCTTGAGATAGGGCTGTGTCGCCCGTACGGCGCCAATGAAGAGGTCGATATCCCGTGCGGAACGGCACATTGGTCCTGTAGCAGCGACCGAGCCGTCGTTGGTGAAATGACTGCTCGACGTGTGAGTTTCAGCCCTCGACTCGCCTTTCGGTATAGACGTACTAGTGATGATAACCGCCCTTCGGCAGAGTGTTGCTAGTCGGTCTTAAGCCGTACAGACCGCATTTGGCACATGGATCCCGGATGCTCCCTCCGCCATCGCTTCGGGAACATCAGCCCTGCGACAACGCCTGCAACTGAACTTCCGTACTTTCCAAGCCCTATTGGAGAACCTTTCAAAGCCAGCAGTGCCGACTCCCCTCCGGAGGATCCCCCGGGCGTGAGGTTGATGTTGTAAGGATTGAGCTGATACTTGGTCAGGTGTGGCTGTTTGGCAGACCGAATCGCCTACCGTCCGACCATGGAAGGAGACCGTCTCCAAATGATTGATACTCTGAGGCTGATTCGTCTTGACATAGAAGACTACGTATCACTGAGATAAGGCCGCGAAGTAGCAAAGAGTTAGAGTGCCGACCTGCTCCAAGGTCCCGGAGAATCTTGATCATCAGGCAATCATCCTTCGAGATGTCGACGAGGGATAGGAAGCCACCAGAAGCGAACCTTCCTTTGACCGGAACTTGTTCCTGTCGTGCGAACAATTGAGTCCAGCAGCTGAGAACGGATAACGGATGACACCCTTGCCTTGATAGAGATCGGCAAACCATGCAGTGGCCCGACAACTTTGCCTTCTCTAGCAAAGTACTCATCAAGCTCTTTAGCACGATCGATTGCTTCGTCAAGGAAGAAGTCGACAAGGCAATGCACGAGCTGATGAGCGATAGCAGCTCGCTTGCCATACGCACTGACGGTTTCGACGGCAGTGAGCTCTCCTTTGGCCAGTCTTGCACACAGATCCGTCGCATCAAGCTCGGTGATCGCCAGTTCCTTCTCCGTCAACAAGCCGCAGGTCTCGGGAATGCCAGTGACATCCACAGGTAGGTTCGCTAGTACACTGGGCGCAAGACGAAGTGAAGTCGGGATCTGGGCCTCCATCCGCTCATTGATCTCCTTCGCCTTGGCGGTGTATTCGGCATTGCCAGATGGTATCGCGGGTATTGCTCTGATGGGCATGGCTGCCTAGTAATGCCAGACATGGGAAGAGCAGCTGGCATCTCGCTGTATTTATGCCACCGAGCGACAGACAGTTGAACGGACTAACAACCGATAACTGGGCTCAGCACATCCCATTCAGATGCTTCCGGAAGCACGAGGCGTATCTTCCGATTGCCTCCACACCTTCTCAGCCGGTTGGTTTGCCAGCGGCTTCACCAGACTCTATTCCTGTCGATTGTCGGACCGCCTCGAACAACCACGCTTCTTGACAGCATGCATACGCTTTCCTCTACCTAATTGCTATTGTCACATTCGGACGAGTTGTGCGTCTTTCTGCACTCATTTATATATGGAATTCACAAACTTGTCGACGACCTTGCTTTGGCACCACCTCTAAGACAAGATGATCTTCTCCACTATCTTCTGCGCTGCCATCAACATGCAGTCATTGAACCTGCGCGAGACGAGCTGGAGGTTGACAGGGGCGCCGACCATATATTCGGCATCATCTGCGAACAGCTCAGTCTAGGACATCTCTAGCGAAGCATCACGTACAGAAATCACGGAAATACTTGTCTGGCTCGCTCAACGGCTGATTTGACTCATATGCTACGTCAACCCTGGGATCAAGCTTTATCCCAGATGGGAATACGACGCCTGGATAATCGAGCAAGTTCCATATTGCTGTATATCTGCATCGTCATCAGACCAGCCTCCAGCTCGCTCTTCGGACGCAGGAGCTTACCCCCAATAGCGTGCCATGTCATGCGGACAGGCTGTCCCGGGGAATGGAGGACACAGAACGACATCGCAATCGGACGCGTTCCAATAGTCGGAATATGCTTGGCGGTACTTGTCTCGTCGATATCGGAGCTGAGGTGCGTGAGCATGGGATACTCAAGAGGGGACATTTCTCACATCCCACGCCTCAGATATGGTGTGATCCCTCGTATGAGGAGGGCTGATAACCCACTCCGTCAAGGGAAGGATGTCCTCGCCGCCTTCCTCGAGAACCCTACGAACTGTTGCGCCGCCGTCTTCGAAGTACAGCTCGCGCTGATCAAGACTTGTCAAAGCGTGATGGAAGAGAAGATCACTCTCGTACGATGATATCATACCCAGCCTTATGCTGGTACGGAATATATTCCAGCACTTCAACCTCGCCGCTTGCCTCCAACTTAGATTTGGCCAACTTCAGCGCTCTCATCATTGGCGGCTGTGGCACCACCTCGCCGTCGTTCATCATGATGCCAACCCGGAGCTTGCGTTCCAGCTTATCAGGAATGCTCCAGGGAAGAGGGATCAGGAGAGGTTCCACGAGATGCGGCTTGGTGGATCGCACAGCGCTAATGAAAAAGTTGATATCTCTAGCCGACCGACACATGGGACCAGTCGAAGGGATGATACCATCATTCCCCATCTCGCTGTTCAACGGTGAGCGAGGTTCTCCTCTCCGGAACTTCCGAGACTTACTAGTGATAATAGTCTCCCTGAGGCATGGTCAAGCTAGTTGGACGCAAGCCCCATAGACCACATTTCGCACACGGATCGCGTATGCTTCCTCCACCGTCACTATCTCAATGTCAGCGCGATTTCGATGTCATCCTGATGTTGCATACTTTCCGACTCCAATGGGCGAGCCCTTCATGGCAAGCAATGCCGCTTCTCCTCCGGAGGAACCGCCGCACGTCAAATTGGTGTTGTACGGATTGAGCTATACTATCATGAGTGAGGGCGCTAGGTACGTAGACTTTGGCATACGCTTCGTCCATGGAATGACACACTCTCCAGGTGCATGATACTCTGCGGCTGATTGGTTTTGACATAGAACACTATCAAAACATCATTAGCTTCCAGGCTCACACGACAAGTTAGTGGCCTTGCCTGCACCAAGGTCACGCAATATTTTGACCATGAGGGAATCCTCCGCTGAGAATTCGACGGTGGATAGGAAGCCAGCTGATCCCAGCTTTCCTTTAACGGGGGTTTGCTCCTAAATGAACCGTCAGCGCAAGTGTTACATACTCGGTCAAACTTGTCATACTTTGATGCTAACGGGCAGGCCATGCAGAGGTCCTACGACCTTCCCCTCCCTGGCGAAGTATTGGTCCAGCTCTTTGGCGCGCGCCAAGCCGTCCTCAAGGAAGAAATCGACCAAGCAATGCACGAGCTGATGGGCTATGGCGGCACGCTTGCCGTAAGCCGTGACGGTTTCAACAGCTGTCAGTTCCCCTTTCGCGATCTTGGCGCACAATGCAGTGGCATCGAGCTCGGTGATCGCAAGCTCATTCTCAGAGAGAAGCCCACATGTTTCCGGGATTTGCATGACGTTGACCGGCAAGCTATCCAATATGTCCTTTGAAAGCCGCAGGCCAGCGGGGATCTGAGCTTCCATCCTTTCGTTGAGCTCCTTGGCTTTGGCATTGTAGTACTCATTGCCCGAGGGAATAGCAGGGATTGCTCTGAACGGCGTAGCCATGGTCGTAGAGGGCCTGAAGTAACGAATTCGTCAATTGCTGGAACCGTTCCAGCCATTTATGTGCTCGATCAGGGTACGTTCTCAGAACATGTGGAGGGAGTCTGATGGACGATGCAGACGCAATGATATCAGGTTCCGGTCATCGTCTTTATCTGTCATTCACAATCACATTGTTCTGATCCACGCGAAAAACTATACTCTATTCACTGTCTATGTCTAATTAAACTGGTAACAAGCACGCCGAACTCTGTGCTAGGTAGAACCGGCGGGGAACGCGTTATACTGCTATTCGAAGGAGCAACACGCTTTCGGCATTCACTTTAGGCCGCGCCAGCTGCGACCGCACCTTTGATGCTGGTCCATTCCACAAACACAGAGAGCATGGATGCGACCGATAAGGCTCCGGCCGCCAACGCATACGCTGCCTTCAGGCCGTCCATGTATGCACGCAAGACTCCTGGTAGAACATCGGCCGAGAAGACTTGGTGAAGGTCGCTAGCACCAGTTGCGATGACTTGTGCTGGATCGACTGAAGGCGCGGTGATTGCTAGGCGGTTGATAAGGACGTTCGTGAAGATGCTTTGCGCAGCCGAGACGAAACCTGCCGCGCCAATCATTTGGAAAACTACCAAGTAAATAAGAGTCAGACGACCGTAGCTTGCTGGCACGAGTCAAACTTACACAGAATCGTTGCGGTAGCGGGTGCCAGATCATCCATGGGCAGCATCGCTGGCGCTGCTGCAACTGGGATCTGGATAGCGACACCCATCCCAATGCCAGCAACGACTTGATAAGCGATCCACTTCCCAGTGCTCGTGTTGATATCCAACGTATAAAGAAGGCCAGATCCCACAGCACCAAGGCACGCTCCACCGACCAGAAAAGGCACATGATGACCGATCATGCTGACGAAGTGACCCGAAAGAACGGTGAAAACCGACAGCGCAACGATAAGAGGCAGGTTGTCCACTCCACTTTGGGCCGCTGAGAGGTTGAAAATGCTTTGAAAGTATATCGGTACGTAGTACACTAAGAGGAAGAAGCCGCCAGCTAGACTATGAAATGTTCTCAGTTCCAGTTATGTGCAGCCCGGATGTGCATACGCACCAGAAGATAAAGCCAGCAAGTACCCCCACCGTTCGTTGACGGAGTAGCCGCGGTGGGACGATGCCCCTCTCTCCCATCCTCCACTCAACAGTCACAAATGTAATGACCAGCAGGACAAAACCGACAAGTAGGCCAATGACCACGGACGAGTTCCACGGTTTGGTGACTCCACCATACTGAAGAGCGAGAAGGTAGCATACGACCGCGCCGAGTACTGTGAATGTGCCCAGCATGTCCATCTGCAGAAGCTTCTCCTTCAGGCTCGCTGGAGCAGCTCTGGCCGCTTTTGGTGTCTTGAAGAACAGTGTGATGATGGCGGCGGCGAATCCTCCAATGGGGAGGTTGATATAGAAGCACCATCGCCAGGTCAATCGGTCGGTGAATACGCCCCCCAATAGTGGACCAATGACGCTAGCAACGCCGTACGTCGCTCCGAGGATGCCGGCGTAAGCCGGACGTTTGTGGGGCGGGACGGCGAAGGCTACGATGGTGTACGATCCGGAGATGATGCCGCACGCGCCGAGGCCCGCGATGGCTCGTCCGACAATAAGTGCGATGATATTGGGCGCAACAGCTATGCATGTATAAATCAGCTGCATTCGTCGGGTTGATATCGAGTAAAGTTCACCGCAGATGAGGCTTCCGAGCTCGAAAACTGCAACCGCAGTCAAGACGCCGCCCTTCAGAGAAAAGTATTTGAAGATCTTGCCCCATGTCGACTGGAAGGAAGCAAGGGTCAAGAAGAATGCGGAGCCGTACCACCCCACATCATCTAGACTTTGGAACTCGTCTGTGATGCGAGGGATTGCTGTAGCAACGATGGTCTGGAATCGCGTCAGAGCTGGTAAAAGACTTGAACAGTGAAACACACCATGTCTAGGGAAGACAGGAAGATACTAACGGCCGCGGCAGTCACGATAGCGAGCATACGGAGCCCAGATGGATACTCTTCCTCCTCTTTGGAACTGTCCAGGACACACATCTCCTCCGGAGCATTTGTCGGTCCATCCGTTGGTAGTTGACTTTGATCTGCCGTGGTGAGAGAAGAGGATTCAGAGAACGCCGGGGGCTGAAAATCTGAAGGCCCTGTCTTTGCAGCATTTGGTGTTGTGTTCATTGTTACGCAGGGGATTCGGAAGCGCCTAGACAGGCTCTGCGCGCAGACGATTTATAGCAGCAGCTCGAGTACGTGGTTATCCATCATCGCGCTCTCCGACCAGCCGGTCTGCATTGAAGACTCCCCACGCTTCCATTGGCTCTAGGAAACGAGCCGATGGCGAATTGCAATCCAGTCCATCCATGTTCTGGCATATCCACGTCTGCAGCCTTGACGGCAGTTTGCATTCTATATGTGTTTTGTGGCCAAAGAGAAAACACGAAGTGCGAATGGTGAGCTAAGCAGGAATGAGTAACAGCGTGGGCGACCCTATCCACGCCTGGCGCCTTCTGCCCACGCTGTTAGTCAGACTGGCTTAGCTCATGCAACCTGAAAGGGGGCAACATTACACGGAACTCAATGAGTATTGTAGGTCTACTGTTTATACAATGCTAGGAATTGATGTCTAAACTGCATTGTCCCACAGGGATAGCCCTCTTTCTATGGTGAGATCATCATTCGTACAGTACGGTCGCGGCCTCGAATGACTCTAAGCAGCGCCCACAGTAGCAGCGCCTTTGATATTCCGCCATTCCGTAAAAATGCTGACGATGGACGCCATGCCGAGCGTACCGATTGCAAGTGCATACGTGTCCTTCAGACCGTCCATATAAGCGAGCAGGATACCAGGGAGCACATCCGCTGGGAAGGTTTCTTGCAGAGCAGTCGCGCCCGCGGAAATGACTAGCGCAGGGTCCACGCTCGGAGCGGTCACGGCGAGCGTCTTCAGTAGCTGGTTGGTAAAGACGCTTTGACCGGCGGAGATGAAGAACGCGCCACCAATGGTCTGGAAAACTGATAACGTACAAGGTCAGCGCTCTTTCGCAGAGTATACATTTGCGGAGAGCGACTTACAGAGCACAGTAGCGGTCACTGGTGCGAGGTCGGACAGGGGCACTCTCGCCTGAGCGGCCGAAATCGGGATCTGGATTGAAATCCCAATGCCGATGCCGGCGACGACTTGGTAGCCGATCCACTCGTTTGAGCCGCTCCCGATGTCCAAGGTGTATAACAGTCCAGCACCGATTGTGCCTACGACCGCGCCAAATACCATGAGCGGCACGTAATGTCCGTAGAAGCTGATGAGGGTTCCAGAGATTATCGTGAAGAGCGCGGTGGCAAGGATGAGCGGGACATTCCGCACCCCGCTCTCAGAGGCGGAGACGTTGTCGATGCTTTGGAAGTAGATGGGAACATAGTATACGAGGAGGAAGAAGCCGCCCGCCAGGCTAGTAGACGGTCAGCTTGCAGATCCCAATGGAGCTGTAGATGCGCTTACAAGAAGATATAGACGGAAGAGACTGCAATAGTCCTCTGCCTCAGCAGGCGGGGCAGTATAATCGACCTTTCTCCCATCCGCCACTCGATGATAACGAACGTGATGACGAGCAGACCGAAGCCGATCAGCAAGCCGAATACCTTTGAGTTGTTCCATGCCTCTTCGACGCCGCCCCACTGGAGGGCGAGGAGGTAGCAAACCACCGCGGCCATAATGGTGAAGGTCCCGAGCAGGTCCATCTGCAAAAACTTCTCCTTAGCGCTGGCCTTGACCGCCCTGGCCGCCTCGGGCGTTTTGAAGAAGAGGAAGATGACAAAGGCCGCGAACCCGCCAATAGGGAGGTTGATGTAGAAGCACCAGCGCCAAGTCAGCTTGTCCGTGAAGACACCGCCGAGGAGGGGACCGACGACACTCGCCACGCCGTATGCTGCCCCGAGGATACCAGTGTATGCCGGTCGCTTTTCGGGGGGAGCAGCGAACGCGATGATCGTGTATGCGCCCGAGGCGATTCCGGATGCGCCGAGGCCTGCGATGGCACGGCCCACGATAAGCGCCACACTGGTCGGTGCCACGGCTGCCACACGCCCTCGTCAACAAGATGTCGGCTGATAACAACTTGAAACGTACCGCAAATCAAACTTCCGAGCTCGAAAATTCCGATGCTAGTGAGAACACCATATTTGAGAGAAAAGTACTTGAACGCCTTTCCCCAAGTGGACTGGAAGGATGCAAGAGTGAGGAAGAACGCCGAGCCGTACCAGCCGACATCGTCCAGACTGTGGAATTCGTCCGTGATGCGCGGGATGGCGGTTGCGACGATCGTCTGTTTCAACTTAGACATGACTTCTCACAGAAATCTGAAGGCACGCACCATGTCCAGCGCAGCGAGAAAGATGCTTGCCGCGACGGCTACGACGATAGCGAGGAGCCTCAACCCACCCGCATACTCGGCCGCGACCTCGACCTCGACCTCGACGGCAGCCTTCTCAGGCTCGCCCTCCTGAGGCGGCTTCTCGGTGGGCACACCGCTCTCGGGTAGCCTGATATCCGTGAGGGTGTTTTCGGTTATTGAGGAGCGTTCAGAGATAGGAGGGAACATCGTTTCGTTTGGCACAGACATGTTTGGATACTGTTACAGTGCGAGGAGAGCGAGCGTAAGTCGCCGGGTGGGCGTCCAGAGTCCTTTGCTGGGTTATATAGCGCCAGGAAATTGGAAAGCCCCGCGATGCATCTTTGTAATGAATGTAGATGACTAGCGGTTTCGACATTATTATGTGAGGCCATTTGTAGGATGCCCAGAGAATAGCAAGACAGAGGACGTCCGGGCGGCCGAGTCCGGACGAGAAGGCAGTGTGAGTCCGCACGTGGAGGATAACGACGAGTCATTCAGACTGGCGCCAAAACGTCCGCGGCCGCTGCCAACAATTTTAAGGGATCGACAGATGAGCGCATCGGGCCAGCCCATGATCCCAAAGGTTATAGACAGTGGGATGAAACTGATCGGCGAGTGGTGCGTGGAGCATGATGTTCCGCCTAGGTAAGCAGGACCCTCGCCCCGCGGGCGTTAGGGACCAGTCATCGGCACTTTCCGACGAGTCTTCCGGTCCCGCTCGTCCGCCCGTCCCTCGGTCCACCATCTTCGGATGAACACAGCATGCTTAGATAACCCGCTTCGGTCGGAATTGCGGAAACACTGACGCAGCGCTAACAATGGGATCGAGGATGGGTTTGTTTCTCGTCAAACCTTGAATCGTTTGTCCGCATTCTGCGTACGAAAACGGATCGGCGGGCGGGGACTGCTCCGGAGACCCGTCGAGTCAGGGAGCGTACAGCACGTCGGCCAAGCCCGTGAATCAGAAGCCTCGCCTCGTCTCTTAATAATAGCGCGGTTTGGCTTCGTGGGAAGAAACCACGGATGCCCCACGCGCCCTTCGATGGGCGTCTAGTGGGGCACCCGTCGGAGACATGGCATCACCTTTGCTCGTCCACACCTCTCCTACGGGGCCGAATGTGTATCACTGGCACCATCCTACTGTATAGTGTCTCTACGACCACAAGCGCTAATCCATTTGCACGAAAATATCCGACTCCTATTTGGTTCCATGGATTGCTCTCCTGCGCTAGTACGCATCTCTAGGCCGCACCTCCCGCCGGTGCGCTGTCGATCGTCCTCCATTCCATGAACACGCTCAGAACGGTAGCGATCCTCAGCGCGGCTATGCCGAGCGCATACGCGGCCCTTCAGGCCATCCATGTACGCTCGCAGCACGCCCGGCGTTTCAATTGTTGCAGCTCACGACTGCCCGTGGCCATCACTAGCGAGGGACTGACACCTGGGGCGGTGACGTCAAGACAGCCTATGAGCCGGTTGGCTGGAATGCTCTACCCGGCGGAGAGGGAGATGAGGAATGCGCATCCGACGATTGGCTACCGTATGTCCGCGGTCCATCTAAGTCACGTAAAGACGCCGGTAGCGAGCAACCGGCGCGCGGCCTGAGAGTGGAACCCTCTTGGCTGCGGTGACAGACAGGTATTTGAATGTGCACCGGTACCGAGCCACCTTTGGTAACCCCCGACGTGCCTAGGGATGCATTCAGTTCGGATAGGCCCGGTTTGGTTCTGAACTGGTTCGACATCTTGTATAAAGCCGGGTTCCGGTTCAGTTTTGAATTTGGTTCGGTGCTGAACCGGCTTTCAGCCCGGTTCTGGACCGGTTTCCGAGTAGGTCCAGGTTGACGGTAGAATTGCTCCGGCGGCTCCTTGCCAGGTTCATCGATGACGGTTGGACCAGCATAGAAATGATGTAACTCGTGTGCACCCACAAGGTGTTGTGCGGGGTTTGCGTGAAGATAGACTTGTCGAGAGTTGGTCAAAAATTGGAGACTGGAAGGGGGCTGGTAAGGAAATACAATTCATCACGTGCTTTGCAAACTGGTTCAGAACCGGTTTGCATTTGACTCGGTTTACAGTTGCTGAAAAGGCCAATCTCGGTTCAGAACCGGTCTTTCAATCTGAACCGTAACCGAACCGTATATATAACTGCGGCTAGGTCATGACCGCCGCGGCCGTGCCATCCCTAGAGACGCTCGTGCTCGTGCCAATATCGAGCGTGTACGGTGGCCCCGCGTCCATCGTGACCGTAGCCATGACCGCACCTGCGATCATGAGCGGGACGTAGTGTCCCGTTCTGCGAACGAAGTATCCCGTCATGGACATGACGTTGACGGACACGTCTAGACTGAGCGGGAGACTGCCCACGGCCGAAGTGGTGGCGGAGGTGTTGTCGATGTTTGGACGTAGATGGGTTCGTATAATAGCAGGAGCAAGAAGCCGTCTTGCAGGCTGGGCACGATGAGCTCTATGAGACATGAAGAGGCTCACAAGAAGTTGTAGAGGGAGGCGATCAGGGTGGTCCTCAGCTTCAGCAGACGAGGGAGGTGATCGCGCGCTCGCCCATTCGCCATTCGATGATTGCAAATGCGATCATGACGATGACCAGGACGACACCGATTAATAAACCCATACGATCGCGAGCCGCTCCACGGGATCACGGGATCGTAACACGTGCCCACTGAAGGGCGAGGAGGCGGCACACGACGGCGGCCATGACAATGCCGGTGCTGAGCAGGTCCATCTGCCAGTGAAGGAACTTCTCCACCCGGTTCGCAGCCACGGGCTTGGCAGCCTAGGGGGCGTGGGAGAAGAGGAAGATAGTAGCCGATGCCGATGGAGAGGTAGGAATGCACCCACATCCTCCAGCTATCAGGCACACACCTGCCGCCCAGCAGGAGGCACGAGCTCAGGACACCTCAGCGTATCCATTAGCAGATAGTATGCGGTATGCGACAAGACTGCGATATGTGCACGCGACGGGCTACTCGCTCTCCTCCTCCTCCTCCTCCTCCTCCGAGTCTTCAGCGTGCAAGAAGCCGTTCGCCTTCACCTCGCCCTCATCCTCCTCGTCTTCATCCTCCTCCTCCTCATCCTCATCTTCGTCACCCTCCAGCTCCTCATCCACATCATCCATGAGTACATCCTCCCCTTCCTCCTCATCCTCATCCTCATCCTCCTCCTCCTCCTCGCTCGCCCCAAGCTCCACATCCTCCACGCTCCCCTCCTCCCCCTCCCCCCGCTCCACTTCCACCCCCGCACCATCCTCCTCCTCGCTCTCCCCCTCCACATACTTCCTCCCCTTCCCCTTCTTCCCCTTCCCTTTCTCACCCTTCGTAGGCAGAGCGTGAGGCGCAAGAGGGATAGAGTCGCGCATCTCCAGCTGGCCGAGGACGAGGTCCAGCCTGCCCGAGAGTGTTAGCAGCCTCGGGTGCAGAGCCAGGCGGGCGTTCAGGATGCTGTACAGTCCCGCCAGTCTTGTGACTACATCGGGCACCTTCCCCCCGGTCAGCTTTGGTGAAAAAATTAGGGAGATGGGAACAGGGCGCACTGTGAGGAGATACGCTGTGTGGCAGAGTAACACCGCCCGGACCCACTCGACGAGCGTCTCGGCCCTCTCGGTGTTGGCAGCCGCTCCACCGCCCTTCCCCCCCGTCCTTCCTCCCTTCGACAAGCGCTCCACGCACGCGTCCAACAGCGGCAGTGCCAGGGACTGCGGCAGCCTCTGCACGGATGCGCGCACCAGGGCGGGGGAACGATGTTGCAGACAGGACTCGAGGAGGATGAGGTCCTGGGAATGGAGGGACTGGGCGAGGATGCGCGAGAGGGAGGTGGAGGGGATCGGGAGGAGCTTGCTGCTGGCGTTGGGGGCGGCACCTTCCTGGGCAGAGGTGGGGAGGGCGGGAGGGGGGTGGGAGGCGAGTGCCAGGTCGCCCAGTGAGGGCTGGGCTAGGTCGACATCTTGCGCGAGGTCGGGCAGGTCATCGGTTGTTGGAGCGGAGAAGCCGGAGGAGATGGCTGTTGTGCGCTCTGAGTAGGCTTTCCCTTTTGAGAGTAGCGGGCCGGAGGTGGTTGCTGGCAGCAGGGAGGCGGGGTTTTGGGATTGAGGGTGGGAGGGGGTGAGGGTGGAGAGATGGTGCGCGGCGGATGGCCGGGAGGTCTTGCGTCGTTTGGCGGGGGCGGACATCGTGGGCTGTGGGCTGCCTGCGAGAGCGGGTTGGGGGTGAGATGGGAGGGGTGGGTAGAAGGCGGACGTACGGTGGGTATCTGGCGTGGCTGGAGTCCTGGGTGTTGAGCAGCTCACTCCTGGCAGCGCAAGTGACTTTTCAAATTCGCAGAGAGAACCCTAGCCCGCCGTTCAATAATTTCCTGCGAGCGCCGAACCGCTCCCGGCGAACGAAAATGAAAAGTATCTGCCTCCGAGTGGCGCAGCACCGCGCGACGCGCCAGTGGCGGTCGAGGGGCGAGCCAAGTGCCTGGCTGGGGCCGAGCCCATGCCGTTCTGTGGGGAGCGACTGCCGTCTGAATCGGCATCAAAACAGCGGGTGCTGATGTTTCCCGTCCTTCCACGCTGCTCACCTTTGTCGCCTCGTCCCTCTCCACTTCAAGTTCCTTCACTCGCTCCCTCGCTCCCTCACTGCTGCTCGCTCCCTCGCTGCTGGTGCTCCTCCGCTCTCGACATCTCAGAGCATCCATTCCTTACCCACACACTCCTTAACCCCCCTCCAGCACCTCCAGCACCAATGCTCCTCCTCGCCCTCCCCCTCCTCGCGCTCGTCGTCAAGGCCCAAGCGCAAAACAGCTCTCTCCCAACAACGACGACCATCTCCGCCCCCTGCGCCTCCTACCTCTCCACGCTCAACACAGACACCCTCCTCTCATCCTGCATCCAGCCCCTCCTCACCGCCGCCTCAGCATTCGCCCCGACCGCATCCGGCTCCTCATCCTCCGCCGCGCTCAGCTCAACACTCACAACCCTCTGCGCCACCACCCCCTGCGCGGATACGACGATCCGTTCCCAGCTGGCCAACTTCTACTCCGCCTGCCAAGCAGAGCTCACCGCCTCCCCTTCCACAACCACAGCGCAGGGGCAGGCATACGCAGAAGTGCGCCAGTTCTACGACGTCCTATACGTCGTCAACCCCCTCCGCGAGGCCGTCTGCTCAAAGGACAACTCCACCGGCGCCTGGTGCGTCCAGGAGATCGCACACGAGGACGCCGTCGCGGGGAATAACACGGCCGCGCTCGTCAACGCCGCCGTCGCGCCCTCCGCGCAGGATAAGGCGATCGCCCTAGCGCAAGAGTATCTCTACGAGTCCGCCGCCCCGCTGCGCAAACGCGATGGCACCGACACGAACTCCTCCTCGCCACTCAGCACCCCCGCGCCGCTCGCCAACGACACGTCCGTCCTCCCGAACGCGACGACCTACGGGAGCACGAACCTGGCCTTCCTCTTCCTCCTCCCGTCGCTCCCCTCCACCCTCCTATGCACGACCTGCACCCGCACACTCCTCACCTCCTACATCCGCTGGGAGAGCGCAGTCCCCTACGCACTCGGCCTGTCGAATTCTGCAATCCTCGGCGGCCAGGCGGCGCTATGGAACGGAGTGACAGCGACTTGCGGAAGCGGGTTCGTGAGCAATGTAGAGCAGGGCGCGGGCACGGTCCTGGGCGGGAGTCTGAGCGGCGCCCTACCCCTGCTGAACGTCGAGTGGGCACAAGGGCTCGCGGGAGTCGTAGCAGGCCTAGCGGCGCTGCTGGCACTCTGAGCACCAGACGCAAGGCATACCCATACCCGCGTCCCCTTTCTTTTCTCCCTCGCTTGCGCATCGCATTTCAAGACAGATCCCAATATCTTATGAAACTAACCTCGACGATCCTTGCTCGCTTACTTTCCTTTTTTTGTCACTTTCCTTAACTTCTACTGCTTTTTGGCATGTTCGGAATGCTTGCTTGTCTTCCTTGTTTGCATGTTCTGCATGTTCTCAAGCTTTGCATGCTCGCGAGGAGCAGCAGCGCGTGCCCGGTCGCCCGCTCCCGCTCTACACCTTTCTTTCCATAACTCGATTTTCGCATACAAGCATACTATCTGACGTTGGGCGTTGGAGGAGCGTGCCCGTGGAGGACCTTTTTTGGCTGTTTGATAGTTGGCAGTGGCCGTGCGGTGGAGGGGACGTGGACGTTGTGGTTGGATGTAAATACGCTTTTCTTCTAATTGGATTTTGAATGAGAGTCGTACAGGAACAGGAACTCGGCGTTTGTGGGAAATGGATGTGGGCAGCGGGGACAGTCGGGGGTGACGGAGGGTGAGGTGCTGCAGAGTCCGTCCCCACGAGGCGCGTTAGCTCGATGGGCCAGGAACGAGGAACCAGAAAAACCAAAGCCGGAAATGAGGGAGAAAGGCAGAAGAGACGCACAGAGGACAGTCGCCCCCCGCAACTCGCTCTCCTTCTTTTCAGGAACCGGAGCAGATGGTGTCACACGAGCATGTCCAGGTCCACAGTCACCTCATCCAGGAGGAGCACGTCACAGGGTGCCATGAGGCAGTTGGAGGGTGGGAACTCAGCCGGCAGATACCATCAAGCCGATGGCAATTAAGGCAAAGGGGGCCAACATATGAGGGACCCGGGCAGGAGGGGGATCCCTCATATGTTGGTACCAGGCCTCTTCGTCCCTCACACTCCCTGCCTCCAGTCTCTCCAGTCTCTGGCGAATCCATCGATGGATGTGCCAGCCCCAAACCGCCCCTCCTCCCCCCCCATCCATCCCAAGAGTAACCACATGGCCCCACTGGCTAGCACGGTCCTAAGCCTCTGACAGCCGCCCGCACTGGCACACCAGCCAGAGACGTAGGAAGATTGAGGTCTTGAAGCCCATGTTGGCATCGATTTGAGTCAGGAGCGATGCAACACTCAGGCTGCCGACGTCGTTCGCTGCCCGCTGCCCGCTGCTTGCTGTCTGCTGCCTGATGCCAACCTTCCGCGCCTGTCCTGTAGTGGCTGCTTGTCGCCCTCTTCCCCAACAGCAATGCGTAGAAGGATCGTCCCGCCCGACCGTATGAGAGGAGTCCTGACCTCCTGGACGGTAGGCGCAACTTGAAGTGAGCCCGAACGGAAACCGAGCGCCCAGAGAGCTAGCCCTCCGAGTTCTCCAAGGATCAGATCTTGCACCCGTGACCGTGTCCTATTGCGGCGTTAGCTCAGCGGCTGCTCAGTGCAGATCTAGAGCCCAGCGGAATATCGATGTGCGACATATGACAACAAGAATCTCAGCGGGGCGTTCCGGATCTTAAGGTCGGGTTGCCTCAACGGCGCGTCCTCGCGAGTGCGCACTGTATGGCAACAGCATATCCAGCAGTATTGCAAAGTACGCAAGCCGGCGGCTCCCTCTTCGTACCAGATGCAGCGGCCGGGAGAGCAGGAGCCTGACTCGACCACCGCGCAGGCCAACTCTTCGTAGCACATACTGTAGCATCAGACCAGTAATCCAGCGCGTGCGGCAGCGAGCACGACAGCAAAACAGATACGATTCGAAAAGCCCGGCTGCGTGCTGTCTATTACCCGCTCGAGGAAAGAGAGCATGACTCGACCACGATCCCTTTCCCTCTCCTTGATTGGCCAACGCCCCGCGCGCTGGAACGAGCTCGGGTCACGATGACTCGGGCTTGCACGTGCTCGGCACGGCCACTGACTTCGGCTCGTCGCGCCAAGCCGCCGTGACCTCCCGAGCCGCCGGTCTATGACGGCTGTGATTGATGCGCGTCTCATAGGACGAAAATGTGCCAAACAAGGCAAGTATCGGCGCTGGGTGGACTCTCTGCGATGTGGTTATAAGCATGGGGTAGAGCCGCTGGAGTACTGGCAACAATTCCCCGGCCTGCGACTTAATGACTACAGCACTAGACAATACCAATACCCCCACTCCCCTCCTCTCGGGCAGCAGGGAAGATACCCTCCTAGACATCCCTCTCGCTGACCTCCAGCCTCCGGACGAGAAATCGGTCCCTCTCCCAGAAGAGCCGCCGAAGGATCCGGATGCGCTGGAGGAGGACTACCCGAGCGGGCTCAGGCTCGCCCTCATCCTTGTCGGGTGCATCGCCGCCATCTTCCTCGCCAACCTGGATATGGTACGTTCCTTCCTCCGGAGCTGCCGAGACTGTAGTTGCTGAAGATAGAGGCAGACGATTGTGGCGACTGCTATTCCGAGGATAACGGACGACTTTCATAGTCTAGCCGACGTCGGATGGTACGGCAGCGCATTCTTCCTCACCGTCGCGTCTTTCCAGTCCACATGGGGGAAGGCATACAAGTACTTCCCGCTCAAGATCGGGTTTCTCTTGAGCATCGCCGTCTTTGAGCTGGGCAGCTTGATATGCGGTACGTGTCTCTCCTCGCAGGGGTTAGCGGGTCCTGATAAGAGGAAAAAGCGGTGGCTCCGAATAGTATTGCGCTCATCGTAGGCCGCGCGATCGCCGGCGTAGGCGCAGGCGGCATCGTCGCCGGCGACTACACCATCATCGCGTTCTCCGCGCCTCCCCTGCGGCGGCCGATGTACACCGGCCTCCTCGGCGCAACCTACGGCGTAGCAAGCGTCATCGGGCCTCTCCTCGGCGGTGTCTTCACGGACAAGCTGACCTGGCGCTGGTGCTTCTACATCAACCTCCCCATCGGCGGCTTTGCGGCCGCAATAATCTTCCTCTTCTTCCAAACACCCCAGGCTGCCAAGCCGGTCGCGGCGAGCGGGCTGGAAAAGTTCCTCCAGATGGACCTCCTCGGCACGTTCACCATCATGGCAGCTGTGGTGTGCTACCTCCTGGCCCTCCAGTGGGGAGGCGTCACGATCCCGTGGAGCGACTCGCGGTCGTACGGTCTGCTCATCGGCTTCGGCCTGCTCGTAATCGCGTTTATGGTCATAGAGTGGAGGATGCGCGAGCGCGCGATCGTCCTCCCCCGTCTGCTGAAGCAACGAACCGTCCTGATCGCCTCCCTCTACAGCTTCTTGTGAGCGTTTCCCTTCAGTACTCGTAACGAGAGCTAACCGTACCCAGCCTGCAAGGCGGCTTCTTCCTCCTGGTATACTACGTGCCCATCTACTTCCAAAGCATCGACAACACCTCCGCCTCCAATTCAGGCGTGCGCAACCTCCCGCTCATCCTGGGACTCGCCATCATGTCCCTGCTCACAGGACCCGTCGTCCGCCTAACGGGCCAATACGTACCGTTCATGATTGTCGGCGCGGCCATCGCCACAGTGGGTGCAGGGCTCCTGTACACGCTCGATATCGGATCGGGCACGGGCGAGTGGATCGCCTACCAGGCGCTGGTCGGCATAGGCGTAGGGATCGGCATTCAGCTCCCCGTGACAGCCGCTCAGTCCAGGGTATCCGTATCAGACCTGGCACCAGTGACAGCCACCAACATCTGCAAGTCCCTCATGCGATGCAAAGCCTACGTAGCTAACAGTCCTACCAGTCTTCTCAACAGTTGGAGGCGCATTCCTCATATCCGCAGCTCAGAGCATCTTCGCCAACCGGATGATCAGCTCGCTGGCCATCAACGCCCCTGGTGTCGACCCAGCGCTCGTGATAGCAGCAGGAGCGAGCTCGCTTCAGGAGACGTTCTCCCCTGACGTGCTCCCGGGCGTGCTGCGAGCGTACATGGACGGGCTGAAGGCCGCGTATGCGCTCGGCATCGCCGCGCTGGGGATCGCTACCGTTCTGAGCGTGTTCATGGAATGGAGGACTTTCAAGAGTGTTCCGGTGGGAGGCGCGGCTTAGAGTGACGGCTAGAAGCACATTTGCTAATCGCCACGCATTGCGTGAATAGAGGACACTTTCGTGCGGTAGATCAACTCTGGCAGTTGTAGAGACATAATCCTGTACATTTGTGGTAACCTTCGGTCACCTAGGGCAGGTATGAATGGATCTTGGAACTGCCACATCGCGACAACGGACCGGGGTACAACACTGGGCTCCGATTCTGCTCCACTAGACACCCGGCGGGAGGCATGGGGTGTCCGCGGGCTTTTTCCCACGTTGTGCGGCTTGTACAGTATAGTGTTCATACTTCACAGGACGGGGCATTTGGTACACGCATTGTTGACATTGATACAATTGCATCGAGGAAACACGAAGACTACAGAGGGGAACTAGATGTGACAGCAAACGAACCCAAACCAGAACCTAGTACTACAGCTCCGAAAGCGATTGTCCCGGACGATAAGTTACCTCGCGACGCTCTGCGGCCGGTGCATCAGTGGCGAAGTGCTCCCCTGCCTGCTGTTCGCGGGCTCGAAGGGCGATTTGGACGGCCGCAGCATCGGCGTCGGCATAGTCCCAGGCACAGCCTGCATCATGGGCGAGGAAGAGGGATTGGGCATCCCGTAGGGCATGTACGCTTGCCCGTTCATCCCCGTTGCGTCCTGCATCGGCACCGGCAGGAGGTGCTTCTGCCCGTTCGCGGACGGCGCCCGGGCAATCGGTGGGATGCCCATCTGCAAGAACGAGGCGTTCGCAGCTTGCGACGTGCCAGCCATATCCATACCGTTCATCCCGGGGTGCATGCCGGGCGGCCGATTCCGACCAGGCGGCAGTTTTAGGTTGAGGTTCTGCTGCCCAAGAGCGAGGTTCATATTTGTCACGTCGATGCCGAGTGCCCCAATGTTCGGTGGGATCTGATACTGCGGCATCTGCATGTTGGCTGGCATTGGCGAGTTGGCGTACGCCTTCTGGCTATTCAACTGGCGTTGATACTGCTGCATGGCGGCCATCATCTGCGGATTGTTCGCATAGGCAGCAGCATAGGCAGCGGCAGCAGCCGAGTTCGGCGGCGGTCTGGCATAGCCCGTCATACCGTTCGGCATGCCATTAACGGGCATGCCGTTTGGTGGCATAGGTAAACCGGGATACGGCGGTCGCGGACCGGCGACTTGCATGCTCGACGTGGGTCGAGGCAGAGCGTGGCTGAGGTCGCCGTTGACGGGGTTGTTCGTCATTTGAAGGGGGGAGACATTCGGCCCTGCCGCTGGGGCAGCGTGGTTTGCTTGGGTCGGCACAGCACCGTTCGCCATGCTCTGCATTGCCATCGCATTTTGCATTGCGCTTTGAGATGGATGGGATATGGGGCGGGGCGGCGTGGGTGATACAGAAGTCGCAGGGCCAGCATGAGTCGTTGGGGTCTGTGGTGTACGGGTAGGTAGCTGCTGCTGAGGGAAGCGCTGCTGGCTCTGGCTTGCCTGCGACATTGCCTGAGCGACGGCGGCCTGCTGGTTTGCCATCTGGTTGACCATAGCCTGCTGCGCTTGAGCTTGAGCTTGTTGCGCAACACGCACAAGATTGGCAGCGCTGGGTGGCAACTGTACTTGTCCTGGAGGTGGCGCGGATCCTGTCGAGGCAGAAGAATTAGCTTGAGTGGTGAGGCGGAGGGCATTTGGATTATGAGGCTTGTACGGCGCGAACAGTGGTGCCTCTTTGAGCTCTTTCGTTCGGATCTCTTTGTTGTATTCCAGAGCTTGTGAGATATAGCTCATGTTAGGACGCATAGGATGAGGATGTTCGGGCTCAAAGAGGTCCGCACGGAAGAGCTCATAACTAAGAGGATCAATCAGTTGAGATCATGCATATAATTTCAGCCACGTACGGCAACTCAAAGTCATCCACCACCCGTACGCCATTCGTCTCCATCTCGGGATCGTCGAACGTAGGCTCATGTTTGAAGAAAGATTGCTTGACATACTCTTTGAGAGGCATGGTGTTCCATATCGGCATATCATCAGCGTCCATATCGGGTGGCGTCGTGGGACCTTCATCTTCTAAGTCACGCGCAGCCTTCGATGGACTGCGTTGGTGAGCGGGAACGAAAGGGGTGGGCAAAGGTTTGCGGGTGAAGAGGTTGTCGGTTGCAGGGGTACGGGGTCGGCGGGGAAGCATACGGTCGAGGCGGACAAAGCCACCACGTCCACGGCGAGTGCGGAAGCCGACAGTCGGCCGGTCGCGCTCGGTCTCGTTAACGGCTCTCTGTGGGACGAGGGGAGGGAGAGGAACAGAAAGATGCGGGACACGGGAGAACTTGAACGGGGCGATCTGTTTCCAGCCAGGCTGGACAGCTGTGTCCATGTGGTTCTCCCACCCGTCGTCTTCTAGTTTGCGCTTGCGATAGTTCTCCTCGAACTTGGCCTGGACAGCCTCCGTAGGGTCTGTCTCGCCTTGTTCCGCTGTGCGCAGACCAGCATCGGTACTCGGCTTGCGACTGCCGACTGTGACAACGAGCCTGCAGAGGCGGTTAGAATAGATAGACACAGGAAGACGGAATGGGTCGTACTTGGGAGGCAAAGCGGTGGGGTCCTTTGAGAAGAGGTACTTCTCATCCTCCAGCAGAGTTCCAAGGTCGGGATGTTGCACGCGGACAGTAGCAAAACGGCGTCTCGCTTCGAACACCTTGTGTTCTGCGTCGAGCTGTTCAACCCTCTTCTGCTCACGGTTGAGGGTATGCATGGCAAGGTCGTCGGCCTGCTCCATCTCGGCCAGCAACCGCGCCATGCGGTCGAGCTGGGAGGTGTCTGATCGACGCGTCTTCCGTACAGGCTTTGGGTCTCGTCGCCGGAAACAGACGAAGGCATCACCTTCGCTGGTTTCGTCGGTCTGCAGCGCGTCAGCACCATCACAATGGTCACGTCGATCGAGCCATACGTTGAGCTGGGCCATGATGCGTAGTCCGCCACGCTCAATCTTCCGCTCTCGCCAGTGAGGGTAGAGAGCTCGTGCGACGAGCCATACTTGCTCTGGCTTTGGAAGGTTCGCTGGTCGCTCGTACATAGAAAAGAAAGACTCGGAAAGCTCGTGGGCGAGAGTGTCCTCAAACTCCGTGAGCGCGGGCATGCTTGATAAGTCCGCGTGCAACGTCGGCCGGATTTGGTCGCAGAGTAAGTCGAAGAGTCCCATGACGAGCTCAAACTCAGGCTCGGAGATGAGGAACGGTGCTGGCGGAGCGTCCTTCGGCTCTGTACCGTCCTTGCCCAGCTTCTTCCGCATCGACCGCGCACCGTTGATCGTGGTGTAAGGGTTCTTTGCTGCCTGCGTGTTCCTGTCCAGCCAAGCGAGGTCCTCCTCGTCCAGGTCATACGTGTAGCCATCGACGAGTCCGCCTTCGACACACTCTTCGATAATGTCGGAGAACTTAAGGTAGCCGTCGGTGTCTTCCCACTTGGGACCAGCGTAAAGGGAATCATAATTTGTAGTAACACCGGTTGCATCGGGCACTGGGATGTCTGCTTTCTGAAGTTGCTTGCCCTGCTCGCCATCCAACGTCTGGAGGGAGAGCACAACTTGCAAGTGGTGTTCCTAAGGAGTTTAAGTCAGTCACGTGACCCAGACCAACGGAGACAAAGCCCGGCATGTGCCGAGCCAATCAGAGAGCTCCACGTAGCAGCGAAAATCTGCCCTGCAGAGACGGCGTCGAGACGAGACGATCTGCTCACATTGGCGTCCTCTGCGTCCACACCGGCCGTCGACATGCCCTTGCCTGACCCATCCTCCTCGAGCACGACGGTGTCCGCATCGATGGAACCATGGTAGATCCTGAGGCGGCTGCGGTTGGTGACACGCACCCGGCCACCCGGGCCACGAGGAGGTTGGGTCGATTTTCCGATCGGTGGCATATCATCCTACGCAGGAGTCCGAGGCCAGCAGGGAATCGTGAGAGAGGGCAAGTTGATGATGTTGATGAAGTGCGATGCCCGTCTATGCAGCGCGCGTATTGGCACCACCGGGCTACGACGGCGACGACGACTACGCTTGGGAGGGCGAGGCGCACACCGGCTGAGGTTTGCTTCCGACAGCATCGTGTTCGGACGCAGATGATGAACCCCTCTCTTACGGAAGCATCTGCTGGTAAGCCTCTTCTGCTTCCATCACCGCGCTTCCTTAATGACGACAGACCCTATTTGGCAAGCGCTGGCCAATAATTCAGGCTGCGTCTTCTCCTGGCCCTGTTCGCTGGCCAGGGCTGCCAGACGCTCCCGGCTGATGCTGGATGGTCAGTAGAAGCCGTCACTACTACGTAGGAGCTAGTATGGATTAGGCTGAATCGAAATCAAATCAGTCGGTCACTTACGGGCTCATTGCCATGGCGGCTGTGCGCGTCCCGATTTATCCCTGTTTAAGAACGTGTTATCGTGAGAGCATGCGTACTGCCTGGTATTCTGACATACCATATCGAGCTAGATAGCCAGGAGAGTAACGGGAGCCGTGGGAGGCGCTCTAGACCACTGAGCGAGAGCTTCGAGGTACCTGGCCATCGGACAGCGACTCGTATGCGGTGGGGAAGATGCAAAGGGGTCTTGCTAGGCTTGGCCACTCTCCTCAGCGACGGGAGGATGACAATTTGAGATGTGCTGTGAGAAAAGCGTCTTATCAGTGGGAGCGACAATGGAGGGCCAGACTGCAAGGCGCACAAGTTGGGGACCTCCATTTGTGGACCCTCCATCCCGGTCTCCGGTTCGATCAACTGGCCGGCCGTGATCATGACGGAGTGTCAGTGCTCAGCATTTCGGGGGAGAGCGTTACAATGCGCACCTGGACTGCCCCGTGTCTCCGCACTTGATAGAGCGCTGGTGGGCCCTGATTATTCATGGGACCTTTCCGACTCAGCAAGCAGTTGGATGCTGTTGACATGTCGGCACGGTAGCCACTACGTTGCGGTGTGTCAACCTCGCAGAGCAGGTAAAACCAGCAGTGCCGTCAAGCTGCTCCGTGTATGCACACCTTGCACATACATCGCATTGAGGATGCAATGCAGTTGCAAGAGGCATACGCAGAGCACGTGGGAAGATGCATGTAAAGTGGATGCTTGTTGTCCCAGAAAATCTGCTTGGCGCCCCTGCGTCAGTCCTCTGCATCTTAAGCCAAGTTTAAAAATAGGACGCACCAAAGTTCCCATTGTGCACAGCTCTCACATATAAGTCCACGGAAAGAGTTTTATAGAGAAAGGGAGAGCGCAGCACGGGGTGTGATCAAATCACCGTGCGCAGGGGGAGTGTTCCCCTCGCCCGTCCTATCCTTGCATCCACTCGAGCACAGTCCGCATAGAGTGTGAACTACTGAACTGTGGGAGCCCATTAATTTTACGCTCTATAAGAAGTGGCATGCTGAGAGTTTAGCCAGGGGACAACGGCGGCGGCGGCGGCGAGCGTGGTGTGCGTGGGGAGGGGATGACAAGATGGACGGCGGAGGACGGGCCATCCTCAAGCCCTAGTGGACGGAAGTAAACACAACAGATCCTTACTCGGGTCAGCGTGACTGCAATCATCCGCAGGCTTGTCGTGGCGTCCACGCCGCGCGTGGCAGTTCTTCTGATCGCTTTAGTGTTGAACTGTTGTACAGCAGGACTTCCACTTCGAGACTGGGCGGACGGTCTACCCAGGTGATGGGTACGCGCATTGTTGTTACTTGCAAAGTAGTAACTTCGCAGATTTCTTGGTGGTGGAGGCCGTGGTTTGCCGGCATCATCATCATCCATCGTTACCTTAGAAGACTCGTTAGACTTCAAATACCTCAACGCGCGGAGCTGAAGTGCTAAGCCGGTTCCAGGCTCAAGAACTTATAGGTAGTGTCCAAAGTAATCAGCAGTGCATGATCATCTCCGTTCTAAAAATGTCTGCCGGCAAATGGTGATTCCTCATAAAGAAACACGAAACCGAGACCTCGTACGTGAATAGGTATCGCCGAGGCGAGGACGTTTCTGCAGGAACACGATGATCTAAATTGTCGGGCAGAAGGCGCGACATGCATTCACGGGCCCAGTGTTCCGGGTCATTGTGCAGCAGAGCGTACAGGTGACGACGCCATGGTCCACCGTTACGTACGTTGGTTGCTATGTTATTGTCGAGATGGGCTATACACTCTGAGCAGTGAGACAATAATGTTCCTTTCGCGAGGAGACGTTGCCGTGCCTTCACAGCGGAAAGCCCCGTCGAGAGCCTGAGGCACGGTCCACATTCCGGAAAGAAGCGCCGGTGGCGGTGCATTGCATTGCCCGGATCAGAGCATGGTTGCCAATTCAATCGGCTGACTGAAAAATCAATTCAAACGCGTGCCGTCCTCGTCCCGCGCCTAGACAACCATCAAGTTCGCCGGGCTTCTCACGGTTCGAGCTTGGGGGAGCGAAACACCGGATGCAGCGAAGGACCTCGAAAAGCATCATATTCACGACTCCGTAGGGTCTGCAAGATCATAGACCGAGGCGGTGTGTCGCTCTAAAGATGGAGACACGCCGCGACTATATCAATGGAACACAGGCAGAACGACGCGTTGCAGACTTTCGTCTCCTCGTCGTCGCTCCTTGCCTAGAGCTCAGAGACTGTCAACCTCCCTGTTGATCGCTTGCCCTTACTCCCCTTGAACCATGCGAGGCTCTCCCGTAACGTTCAGCGTCCTCGCTGTCCTCGCGGGCAGCGCCCTGGCCCAGACACTCATGATCGATGATACTGACCCGTACGCGTGCCTTCGTTGCCCTTGTCTCATGGTGCTAAATGTTGAGTAGGGGTATCGACTACGAGCCTTCGGGTGAGTGGGAACTCGACAGTGGAGCAGCCGTCGCTGCGCTCGACGCGTACAACAGCACGTTCCACTTCACCAGTCTCAGCGGGAACACGAGTGACCCGTCGAGCGGTGTCGCGCAAGCGACAGCGACGTGGACATTCCCCGTAGCTGCGTGCGTCCTTCCTCACATCCAGCGCACGTCCTGTCTGACCCGTCCCACCAGCTCCGGGTTCGTGTGGTACGGTTTCCAGCGGTCCGACGCAGGGCTGTACCAGATCTGCTTCGACTGCGACGGGAACAACCCGATCCAAGCGACTGTCGACGCGCTCAACACAACCAGCACGGGGAGCGACCCGCCCATCGTGCTGTACTCGACCAGCCTTGACATGGGCATCCACACGGTCCTAATCAGCAACCTGTTCGACAGTCGTCATGGGTCGTATGGGCAGATCACGATCGACGCGTTTGGCCTGACAGGCGCCAGCGGTGCAAGGTGCGTTCTTCGCTTCTGACGGTAGCGCAACATTCTAACGACCAGTGCAGCGGCTCCGGCAGCACCATCAGTGCATCCACGACAAGCTCCACCGGCTCCTCTTCCTCTACCACCTCGAGCTCATCCAGCAGCACCAGCTCCATGCTTCAACAGACGTTCCCCACCCCCAAGGGAAGCACCACCTCGCACAGCATCACGGGGTCCAACCTGCCCTCCACGAGCCCGAGCACGACGCCCAAGAGCGGGGCGCAGGCGCTCGTCCCCGCCTCGGCCCTTCTGGCCAGCGTGCTCAGCGCCGTCCTGGCGATGCTCTAAGCCCTGCTCTTGAGCCCAATCGGAGGACAAGCGGCCCTGCCGCAAAAAAGTATACCACACCATGTTGTTGTCTCAATACCACCACTTCTGCATTTCCCCATTTTCGGTCCGTAGGCTTGCTTAATAGTATTGTTGGCGTCTGCAGTGCCTTCGGGCGTTCACACCCAATTGGAAACCAACATTCTATTCTCATTAAAAAGACTTCATTTCCGGCCGTGCGCACGCACGAGCAAGCCGACCCTACCGACCGCCCGCAATCGTTCGGCGAGCTCAGAAAACTCAGCAACAAAAGGGTGCCAAAAAAGGAGCGATTATTGTAAAAAAGCAATGGCCCTCTTCGGGTTAAAAGGGGATTTCTCTGATAAGCTAGGTGGCCGGGGTGAAACGTTAATGCTTTATCGAAAGCGGCGAACGCGAGAGGAATAAGGGATAAGGGATAAGGAATGAAAGGGTAGGGCAAAGACAAGGAGCACGAATAAAGGAGTCCTTGCGGCGAATCCTGCCTCCTATGCAGGCGGGTGGCAGTCGGGCGTGGAAAGAGGAGGTCAGAGGTCAGGTCAGCGTTGCTACGGGAGCGTTGGGCCGTGGGAGGAGAGAGGGGTGGTCGATTTCGGATTCGGATTCGGGCGAAAAGCGGGAGAGCGAGCGAGAGAGGGTGAAGGCGTTGGCCAATAGGCGGGGTGATTATGGGGCAATTTGTTTCGGGCGGAAAAAGGAGTCGTGATCCCGTCGTTGGTTCGTCGTGAGCGTGCAGAGAGGCGTTCTCGCTCGCTCACTTGCGCTGGCGCGGGGAGAACTTGAGCAGGCATCCGTCCTTGGGGAAGATGGTAGCGATTATCTGAACCTTTTCGCTCTCCTGTGTCGTGCTGTGTTCCCAGTCCATGAGCACGCTCGCGGTGCCAACGACCATGGCGATGTGCATGAGTGCGTATTCGTAGCCGATGCATCGGTGGGCGCCGGCGCCGAAGACGAGGTAGTTCTTCGGGCTCTGCTCGGCCGTGCCCTTGGGGTCCAGCCACCGCTCGGGTAGGAAGGAGGTCGGCTCGGGGTACACGGCCGGGTCGTGCAGGGACGGGTAGAGAGAGGGGATCACCATCGTTCCCCTGGGCGCCGTGTAGTCTGGCGTGATGGGGAAGGGCGCGGTGACCTTGTAGGGGACCATGAGGACGGGGGGTTTGAGCCGGAGGGACTCCTTGACCGTCGCGCGGAGGTAGGTGCAGCTGTCCAGCTCCTCGAGCGTGATCCCACGCGTGAGGTCGCCGCCGCGGATCTGCTCTTGCTCCTCGCGGACCTTGGCCAGCACCTCGGGGTGGTCTGCCAGATGCTGGAAGGCGTAGATCAGCCCGGACGTCATCGCGTCCTGGCTCGCGAACAGGAAGGAGAGCACGACCTGCGCCATCTCCTTATCCGAGTACTCGCGCTCCTGCGCGAACATGACCTTGCACCACGCGTCCATCATGCAGTCCGGCTCTCCGCCGGCGCGCACGTGCGCCTTGGACAGAGCAGCCGCCTTGAGCAGGTGCTTCATCGCGACCTTGCGCGCCTGGATGGCGTTGTAGACCTTTGTGCCGGGGATGTGGAGGGGGAAGTTGACGAGCTCGAGTGCCTTGGTGATCAGCCAGTACTTGTCCGAGATGAGGCGGACCGTGTCCCTAGGCACGTGCGAGCCGCAGAAGACGCGCAGCGAGGTGGCCATGTTGAAGTAGCGCATGGGCCCCATGACCGGCTGTGCCTCGTCGGTCGAGTCGGCGAGCCACTCCTGGAAGTGCTCGCGCGCGATCTGGTCCTGCAGGGAGAGGTACATGCTGAGCGATTTGCGGGTGAAGAACTGGTTCAGCATGCGCCGGTAGTCGATGTGCACTTTTCCGTTGAGGAAGACCCTGCAGGGGCGTGAGAGCGGCTCGCGAAGAGAAGCATGTATGCGCACCAATTGTCATGCTCGAGGATGGGGCGGGCTGCGGCCACGAGCATGGGCTCGGTGTACGTGCCGCTCGAGTTGAAGATCTTGCGGGCAAAGTCGTTAGCCGAAGCGATGACGATGAACCTTTGTGGGGCAAACGTTTTAGCACGGTATTTCTTCCACCAGCGTCGCGCACACGCGCGAAAGGACTCGACTCACATGTTGAATACGCTCGTGGCGCTGAGGGGGCCCATCGCCCACTGCTTCTGGTAGTTCTCGAGCGAGGGATGGAGGGAGTTTACGAACTGGCCGATGATGGGGATTGTCCACTTGTCCCCGGGGAGGAACTTGCGCTTTGCGCGCCAGACGGTCTGCTCGAGCACGAGGAGGGAGAGGACGACTACGGCGATGGATGTCCATACGTTTGGCGAGGGGAGGGAGGCGGGGAATGTGAGTTGGAAGGGGAGTTGGGACTGAAACTGGTCAAAGAAGAATGCGAGGGGGCTCGACTCTGCCGTCGGCGCGGGTGCGCTGTGGGAGGATGCCATTGCGGGCTAGCGTATGGTTGTGCGGGGCTTGGCGTGCAGGTGAAGGGGGCACTGCTGGATAAGGCAGGGGAGGGGTGCGCTGGGTCGGTTCTGCCGCGCAGGAGCGTGTGGTGTTGAGGAAGGGGAGGGCGGGGGAGAGTGCGCTGGCGAGGGGAAGGGAGAGGGAAGGGGTGGGCGATGGAAGAGGGGGCAGGCGAGGCGGTCAACGTGCGGTTCAAGAGGGAGAGCGAGGGTGGGCCGAGTGCATGCAAAGCAGCGGACGGCCGGGGAGGCGGGATACATGCCGACCGGCCTCCGCCATCCGCCCATCCGCCCGGGCACAGAGAGTGTGCCCACTCAGCAAGCACCCCCAATCCACCACATCCATTGGGGACACACACACCCCGCCGAAGCCGAAGCCTTTTTCTCCCTGTCCCCTTCCCATCCCGATCCGGCCCACGCGTCCAATCAGCGCCCGCGCGAGGGATCAGCCCACACGCGCGCGTCGGCCTTGGCGAGCGGGATGGCCCCCGCGCCGGCCGATGACATCCATGGCGTCAGCATCCGTGACCACAGGTAATGACTGATAGAGTTATCGTCCCCTAATCCCGGCACTCTCAGGGCGGCAAGGGGTCTGATGATAATCATCCGCACCCCCTCGTGACACCCGTCATTGTCGGTCCACTGGGCAATGAGCGATTAATATTCCCGCGCGCAACGTCTGATTTCCCCGGGCTATACAGTCGTACGTCCTTATCTTGGTTCTGCTGGGGTTGCTTGCATCCTTCGTGGTCATGGTCACGAGATGCACCTCTGTTCGGAACCACACAACTTGTTGCTTCTAATGCACAGCATCGAAGATCTAGCATCGGCCCACTGACACACTGCGACAACATTCCTGCGATCGAACCAGCCCTAAACTCGCGTCCCATCGGCATGTCTCTCCCTCAACATGCCATCATCTCTCACGTGCTTTTCTCTCAACATGCCACTCGTATCTGTCTCTGATGGGACGCGTCTGATGTCTCGAACGCGCGATGCAGCTCCTTCGCACAAACACGCAAAGGCAGGACGCGTCTGCTGGGTGTATGCGCCTCGTCTCTCCTGACGACCTCCTCTGAGCTGGTCTCCCTTCCCTCCTGAGCCGGTCTCCACTACACAATACCACACACCACACCACACCACACACCACACACGCACACCCTCCAGCCCACTTACCAGGCTCCCGATGTCCGCATCAGCATACGCCCCCTCCCCTCTGCGCGTCCTCTTCCTCTCCCCCTCCTCCGCCCCAACCCCCTCCTTCTCAATCTGCGATGCCGCCTCCCTCTCCTGCGGCCCGGCGGTCTCGCCGCCCGTCACGGCCCTGGGCGGCGGACAGTGGGCAGCGGACGTCTCGCTCCCTTCTCCCGCTTCTGGCCAGGACTCCTCAGCCCAGGGGCAAAGCCAGGGACAGTGGGTGCTCAGGATGCAAACGGATCAAGGCGCTGTCTTCTCCAGCCCCTTCTCCGTCGGCTCTAGCGCGCAGCCCGATGCTGCCGGCTCGGCACAGGCGACGCAAGCGGCACCGACCGCACAGCCGAGCGCGCAGACCCAGCTGCAGGCACTCCAAACCCTCGTCCTAACCGGTACGCCCTCCCCCTCCAACACCCTCTCCGCCACTTCCACCGGCAACCCCACCGCCTCGTGCACCTCCTCCCCCTGCCCCACCGCCTCCCCCGCAGCAGCGCTCGGCGTCTCCTCCGGTGTCGCCCTCGCCCTCGCGCTCTCCCTCTGCCTCCCAATCGTCCTAGCAATGTGCCTCTTCCTGCTCCATTTCTGCCGTCGCAGGCGGAGACACGTCGATGCCCAGCCGCATGAGGACTGTATCTTCCCACCCTCGCCTCCGCTCCGTGCTATCGAGCGCTTGGAGCAGCTCTCAAGGCCCTTACCGCCCTTGGTGTCGGTGTGCGAGCTCACACCTGCCGAGCTGGAGAGACACGAGCTGGAGCAGGAGCTCGAGGCGCGCGATCTGGAGAAACATGACCTGGGCCTGGGGGAGAAGGAGAAGGAGAAGGAGAAAGCGCTCCCCCCCCCTCCCCCGGCCTACGAAGGCATACAGCGCAAGCGCGTCCCGGACTTCGACATCGACGTGGAGAAAGCTCTCCGCGCGCTCGGCCGGGCGATCTCAGACTCGGCCCTGGTGCGCCTGGGCAGCTTCCGCGCGCGCCCGGGAGTGCCACAGGCCCAGTCGGAGCCTGCTGTCCCGGGCCTCGCGGTACGGGAGGTGGTGAGAAAGCCCCCGCCCGTGCTGGCTGGGAAGAGAGTGTCATTCTCCATCCCTCCAGCACAGCAGGCCCCGTCCTACCGCTCCCAGCCGTCATACACCTACGAGCCAGAGGCAGAGTCGTACAGCCCGCACCGGCCCGAGCAGCTCCAGCAGACATCCTCAACGACCTGCTACACCGATCCGTCCGAAACGTGCGGCGCTGTAATGGAGACATGCGCGCGCACCCCGGCTGTGCAAGCCGCGATCAGGCACCAGATGGAACACGAGCGGCAGGAGGACTATTTCCCCTCGGCACCCACAACCACTTCCGAAAGCTTTTACAGTGCAACTTCCTACCTCCCTCCTGGCCCTGCCCCGGCGCAAAGGATGCTAGTAGCGTCTCTCCCCCGCCCGCCCTCTCTTCCCACACAGTCACATGGGCAAGAGAGGAGAAGGACACCGGCCCTCCCCGAGATACGGAGCCCGACGCCCATCCAGCTGCCGCAGCTGGGGTGCCAGCAAGGGGTTTGCTACCCCGCCCCTGCCCCTGCCCTAGCACCGGCGGCAATGGCGCACCAGAGGGAGCTCAGACACCCACCTGCCAGCCTTACGGTGAGCCAGCCGGAAATCAGCGGGCTGCACGATCGACCGGAGGGGGCAGGCGCGTGTGGCTGCCAGACACCTGCAACTGGACGGAAGCTGGGGGAGGGACTGGGGGAAGGATACCCGATCGAGCTCTTGGGAGCGTATGAGACGCCGGTCATTAATGCGTGCGGTGGCGAGCAGCAGCAGCGAGCCCAGCTGCAAGCCCAGGTGCAGCTGCGGTCTCAGCCCCAGTATCAACATCAGCAGCAGCAGCAGCAACAGCCCCAGTATCAGGAGCAGCAGCAGCAGTTTAGATTCCGGAATCAGCAGGATCAGCAGTACGCAGGTTTCCAGAGCCAGCAGCAGCAGCAGCAGGGGAGTTTTCAAAGCCAGCAGCAACACCCTCAGCAGCAGCAGCACGCCTGTGGTCAGTACCACCCAGAACCTGTCGTGCAGATAGCGTGCCCTCCAGCGCTCCCAACCCCGGTAGGGCTGCATCCTCCACAGCCTATGCACTCCCTCCCGAGACAAGGGTCGCCGGACGGCTGTGCCTGCGGCTCCTACTCTCAAGACCAACAACAGCCGGCAGCGCTGTACGGTCCTAGGAACACGGGGAGAGGGGGGGTGTATGATGTCCTTGAGCGGGTTTTGGACAGGCGATGAGCGTTGATGTGCGAATACTGTACATTAAGCTGGGCAACTTTGGGGATAATATAGGACCAGGGCTAGGACACAAGATGCCGAGGAGGTTGCTGTACAAATACAAAGAGACATAATCAGTGTAATGAACAATAACAGAGTCGTCCAATTCCGCCGCTCCAAGACAAGGAAGGCATGGCGTCGCCGCACCCCCGAAGCTTGAAGCCGAAGCAGCGCGGGATCATTCCGCCTCGCGTGAGGCTTTGTGGCACATGGCGCAAAGGAGCCGCGCCGTCGGCAAAGGGTAAGCATGAGCTCACACGCACGTCAGGTACCGAGGTAGTACACGGGCTGTGACGATTTCCGACCTGCATCTGCTGCTGCCCGCCCTTTTTCGAGGGGGTTGACGAGGCTGGTTTGAATTGTGGGCCAGTCTGAAAGCTACCCTTAGAATTCAAGGCACGCGGCGAGCCGAGATTTCGGCAGGAGGGAACCGGGGCGGGCGATCGTCCCAGTGGGCCCTGGACCCTGTCAATCACAGGGCGTCGCATCCCGCAACCTCCCCTTCGCTCGCACACTCCCTCCTCCTCTCGTTGACCACCCCGGCTGCAGCATGTCATCACCCCACTCCCACACCACCGCAGCGAGGATGCCGCACTGGAGCCGCTCGCACGCCCATGCCCACGCACCGACGCTCTACCCGCACCCGGAGGCTGCAGACGACGACGAGGACGACTACACCGCCTCTGGCGCGGAGGCTACCCCGCGTCGTCCCCGGCCTAATACGTACACTTCCTCGTCATCCGTACCCTCCGTCGCTTCATCATCCTCGATGCGCTCCCAGCGCGTGCGAATACGCCCGACCGTCTCGTACGGAGGGACCACCGTCGTTGGATCTGGGAGCGAGGCCAGCGGGCCGGTGGGGAAAGACGGCGCACCGCTGAGCAAGTACCAGAGCGCGTTCGCCACGTTTGCGCAGCGGTATCGGCGGGAGCCGGTGGGGTACGACGAGTACGGGGACGGGAATGGGACGTCCTGGGGCGTCATTTCGCTCGATGTCGAGAGCGATGATGAGGAGACGCGGGCGCTGGCTCTGAGAGCCAGCGCGGGCGGCGTCCCGGTTTTCGATCGGTTTTCGGCTGAGCTGGGGGACGGGGTGCCCGTGATTCCGCAGACTGATGAGGAGCGGGAGCGGCTGGAGTGGCAGACGATGCTGGCGAGCGTGCTGGAGGGGGATGTGCTCAGGATGGAGAAGACGCGGATTGCGAGCACGAGCGACGAGGGGCGGGACGAGGCTACGAAGCGGATCTTGGATATCTGGCTTGGGATCCGGGCGCGGCTGAGGGGGAGGACGGAGGAGGAGGAGCGGAAGCGGCTTGAGGAACGCAGAGTGCGCACCGTCCAGCCGGCAATCGACGATATACTCGTCTTCCGCGTATCTACCGCCGCCGGCGCACCAGCCCCGCTCGACCAGGCACTCGCAGCGCTCGACAAGCTCGATGTGGCCGAGTCCCTCTACCCTGACCTCAAGTCCCTCCGCGCCGAGTACCCGCAGTGCGAGCGAACCGAGTTCGTCGAGCGCACCGCTGCGATCACTGCGTACGTGCGCATGGCGCGCACCCTCCGCGCGCGCATCCAGGGGATCCAGAAGTGGACAGGGAGCGAGACGATGGATGTGTGGCAGCGGCATACGAGCCAGGAGCAGCCTGTGCGGCGTGCTGGGCCGGCGGGGCACACGCTTGGCGGGCAGGAGCTCGCGGACGAGAGCAGTTTCGTCGAGCGCGTGCTTAAGGAGGACAGCTTGCAGAAGACGCTCGAGCGCGCTACGCTCGTCACCAGCCATTGGGTGGTCGATAATGCCCGCGATACCATCCTCACCTACGCACCGCTGTACCGCGCCATGGGCCTCCCGGGCGTGGAGAATGAGCTCGTGGCGCTCATCGCCTTCCCGACCAAGCTGATGGAGGCTACCCTGCGCGTGCGACTCGACTACGGCAAGAAGGTGAACGAGCCCAGCGTGCTCGTCGTCGATCAGATGCTGGACGACTTCTCCCTCTCCATCGCACTCGCGTGCACGATCAAGCAGGAGTACGAGGAGTTTATGCGCGAGGACGAGGCGGGGTTCTGGGACCTCCCGACCTGCATTTCGGATGAGTATGATGAGGTCTTGCTGGAGGCGCTTAGGTTCTTGTTCAAGCTCATACACTGGAAGTTGAAGACGGCGAGCAGGATATACTTCAAGGAGGTCGACGTGCTCGAGGCACAATGGCCGCTCTTCACCGCCGTGAGCTTGGTCACGGAGGGAGGCAGTCTGCTGGTAGCGGAACATGTTTGGTTAGTCATATGCATTTGAACAAAGTCGTCTGCTGATGCCGCTGCAGCTCGGTGACGAACAAGCTCATGGCGCGCGTCGTGAACCTGTTCGAGACGCAGCTCCGGCTACCCGTGTACAAGCCCGCGCTCGACTCGCGCTCCCGCCAGTCGCCGCGGCACACGCACACTCGCCCGCGGCTGGAGCGCGCCAACGCCCAGCCTGTGCTGAAGGAGCGCGATCGGCCGATGAACGAGGACCAGATCCTCGACTGGTACAACACTGTGCTGGACAGTGTGCGCCTGCGGTACCGGAAGCTGCAGCGGTTTGGACGCGTGCTCACCCAGCGATTCACCAACGCCGCAGAGTACACGATCGCCCATCTGCCCGTGGAGAGGTTCATCAACGCGCTTGTGCAGACGGACCATCTGCTGGTCTACTGCGAGAACTACGAGGAGGACGGCATATACATCATCGCCGACACCTCGCTGCGCAACCGCCCGTACATGATACACGATATCCTGCAGCGGACGTTCCAGCCCGTTGAGCACTTGAGCGGCAAGCAACAGTTGACGGACGCGAGCGGCGCGGAGGAGGACGAGGAGGAAGACAGCTTGAGCACGCCATACGTGTTGCTCATCACACCCGGAGACCGCTTCGTCTGGACAGGCGACGTGCTCGTGTTCGACACGCCCAAGCTCGACTTTGAGCTCACGGAGAAACGCGTCCGGCTCGTTGCGGACGGGCCCCAGCTTCGGCTCGCCCGCGCAAAGGAGCGCTTCGGGGATATCATGCGGAGTATCCGGCCCGAGGGTGTCCACTCCCCCACCTCGGACGGCGGGGAGCCGCCCAGCGGACTCACGGACCAAGACGTCATCTTCCTCAACGATGGAGGTAGCGATTACTGCATCATCCCCCAGCAGGCGCACCATCCGCGCGTCGACCGCCAGCTGCGACGCATCACTCGGTCCACAAACAGGCTCGCAGAGGCCATCACCAAGTCTGTCCACCGCGTGTCCGACGCGCTGGAAGGCGTGGAGCACCGCCAGGAGCTGCTGGCTAACTGGTACGCATTCGCGGCTGAGAACGGGCAGCAGGCGCAGAAGCACATGGACTATGGCACATGGCAAAAGTTCAATAGGGAGCTCATGAAGCTCGCTATCGCCTACGTCAGCTTCATATGCGACGAGTGCGACCCTACCGACAGGCGAACCTTCCGATGGGCAGTCAACGCGCTCGAGTTTGCAACACTTCGCACAAGAGGTAGCAATATCCTCAACCTGCCCGAGGCAGACTTCAACCTCCTCCGGAGCAAGGTCGCGACATGCATGACACTGCTCATCAGCCACTTTGATATCCTGGGTGCCCGGTCAAACCTCGAGGCATCGCAGCGTGAGCAGGAGCGGCTGAGCCAGATCAAGCAGCGGCAGGAGGAAGCAGAAGCAAAGCGCGAGGACGACGACATGCTTGCGCAGCCCGCCGCGCACTATGACCCACTGACGGTGTCGAACTGGGCCAAGGACCGCAGTATCCGCCTCAACAGGGACGAAGCCTGGTTACGGGCGCTTCAGTACCTGGATGCACAACGGGCACAGATCGAGTCGGAACAGCGTATTACGGGCAAGGTAATCAATGAAGAGCGGCCGGAGGACAAGTCCCTCGTATTCCTCGCCTCGTCCTCGTCCAACATCGCCATGCGGTGGCAGCAGGGACGGCTCGTCGGCACAGGCGCATTTGGCAGCGTGTACCTCGGTGTCAACTTGGATTCTGGTAGCCTGATGGCTGTCAAGGAGATCCGTTTCAGTGACGTGAACAGCTTGACGACGCTATACAAGAACGTCAAGGACGAGCTGTCCGTCATGGAGATGCTCTCCCATCCGAACATTGTCGAGTACTACGGCATCGAGGTGCATCGTGACAAGGTCTATATTTTCGAGGAATACTGCCAGGGCGGGAGTCTGGGGAGCTTGCTGGAACACGGCAGGATCGAAGATGAGAGGATCATACAGGTTTACACCCTGCAGATGCTCGAGGGTCTGAATTATCTGCATTCAAAAGGGGTCATTCATCGAGACATCAAGCCTGATAGTAAGTACAAGTCGCGTTGTCTTGATCCGGTACCTAACTGTTGCCTCCAGATATTCTGCTGGACCACATGGGCGTCATCAAGTACGTAGACTTTGGAGCGGCCAAGATCCTAGGGAAGAAGCAAAAGACAATGGCAAGTCGCCCCCATCAGCATCACGTCGGCCATCATCCTCATCACGAACGGTCACACGGCATCGTTCCTCCTGTGGCGTTGGCACCCCCTGGTCTCCCGTCTGGTTTCGGTGCGAACAGCTTGACAGGCACTCCGATGTACATGTCTCCGGAGGTCATCAAGAATGATCGCAGAGGTCGGCAGGGCGCTATGGACATTTGGTCGCTTGGATGCGTGGTACTGGAGATGTCGACTGGGAGGAAGCCTTGGAGTAACCTCGATAACGAATGGTAGGCGTTATTGCTTCCCCAAGGAAACACATAGCTAAGCCTTGCATAGGGCCATCATGTTCCATATCGGAGTCGCCGCCAAGCCTCCTCCCCTCCCTGATCAGAGTCAGCTCAGCGAGTCTGGCATTGACTTCATTCGCCGGTGCCTGACCATTGACCCCATACATCGACCCACAGCAACCGAGTTGATGGAGCATCCATGGATTGCCGAGTTCAGAGATGAGATGCTGGAATATGACGAGGACGAGGCTACTAGCCTCACAACACCCAGCATGACCACCACTCACACCACCGCGAGCGAGCATTACGAAATGGCTACCTTTGCTCATCAGGCGCAGAGGATAGAAGAAGAGGAAACCGCTGCGATGAAGTCCGAGTCACCACCCGACATAACTCCCGGTGAGGGAGGCGATGAGGGTATCCTGGTCGGGGCGTGATGCCCTTCGTTTCCCATCTTCTTGCTTTACGCGATGTATCGCCCACCGTGGGTTGTCTGTACTTTCTGTATCCATACACGATACCTCGGACATCTGTATCCATATTCAACATTGGAGCATTTGGTAGTGGAGAATAAACATGTTATTTCTCCCGAATCCCGCGGAAGAATTGCTGGGTTACATAGATTGTCAGGGGGGGTCCAGGTTATAAATATCCTTCAGCAAACTTCACTCCAGAATCACCCGCCTCCGATCCTTACTAAGGCTGCTCCCCCCAGACGACCCAGAACTAGCACTGCTCCCTGAGTTGCTGCGTGACAGTGGCGACGCAGCCCTAGGAGGATACTTGGGAGTCGGGAAGTTAGACCTTACGGAGGTTGTCGAATCGCTAGTGATGGTCCTTGTGATGGTGATGAATGGCATGTTGCGTGGCTCGGCGTTCTGTTCTTCGATCTGAAACTCGGAGGATGGTGTGGGCGAGAAAGAAGAGGGTGAGGCGGGGCGCGATGAGAATGTTGGCAGGCGAGACACGCTGGGGAAGTGGATCTTCTCTGTGTCCTCTGGCAACGCCCGCACAAAGGCGTCCGATTCGTCATCAGGAATTCCGCCTCCAACTGTGAATTCAAGTCAGTATCTTCCTGGTTCGGAACTCTGGGAAGACTTACGATAGTCGAGCAAGCCCTTGCCGAAGTTCAGTCGACACATGATGCCCAGGACGAGGGTTATAACCAGCAATACGACCGCGAACACGGATAGCGTGGCAAAGAATGTCCACGTTTGGAATGTGAGGAGATAGGTGGGTGCAAGAAACATGAAGCCCCAGAGGAAGGTGATGATGGCTGCGAACGCCAGGAAAACATTCATCAGGCGCCGTCGTTCTCCGTATATAGCACTCCAGCCCTGTTACACGGATCAGTTCTTGACTTTGCATTCTCACAAAGCTCTTACAGCAACTAGCCAGCAGGGAGTCAATATGATGAGGAGGATGAAGACCGCCTTGAACGCTACTTTCGAATGCGTAAAGTGGCCGATGGCACCATTCCAGAGCTGGTCAATCCAAAGCGCCATGAAAGCGATGAGGAAGACGGTGGACAGCTGTATAGAGACGGAAAGCAGGAGCGCGAGGCGGTAATAACGGTGCATCTGGATTGACGCGCCGATGCGCTTGAACGTCTGCCAGCCGAACAGTTTCACTAACCGCCAGGTGAGGTAGATGGAGAGCACCAGAGTAATGGAGTGAATGACAAGAGTTGGTATCTATCCGTCGTTAGTGATTGTCGGAAGAGATGGCGCTGTACTCACCTCAACTGACGCTCGTGCAGTCCAGTAGTTCGGTAGCAAGTCCACCCCATTACAAGCGCTCTGGGTGATCGCCTGGAAGCTGCTCCTGAAATGTGCAGTCTGAAAGACCTCGTAGCCGGTCCACCCTGTGGCGTACAGCTGCGTGATGAACACCGCGATGATGTGCGGGATACTCTCCGCATACATAGCGTACACGCTCATGCCCAGGACCCACAGCTGGAAGGTGATGAAGAAGGCGTCGCGCCGCTTGGTCTGCGCGAGCTGCTGGAACGGCCAGATCAGGACGCGAGCACAGTCGGTTGAGATGGTTGCGTTGTCGACAGGCTGGGAAAGCGCCGAGAGGGGCGCCCCGCTGATGAAGAGGGCCGTCGAGTTCGGCATCGAGATACTTGCGCGGCGCTGTTACACGATGATCAGGCGTTGCTGAAAGATGGCAAGGCATGCTCACCATGACAGGGATGAAGTGCATAGTGGGTTCTCCCACTTGATTACTCGCATAGTCCTTGTTCTCATCCCCATATCCCTGCCCTTGCGACAGGGCGGTGGGCTTGGACTGAGCCGCGACAGTGGCCGATGCGAGAGGGACGAGGGCGCTTGACAGCTGGGCGATGGTGAGATTCTTCGCCTCCGCCAAGTTGGTAGGCGTCGGCGAGGCGGCAGCATTCTCCGAGCTGGCGGGTACGTGGACGGTCACGGTAGCCGTTACCGTACTAGCGCAGCTCGTCGAGGCGTTCGCGACCATCTCCGTACTATTCCCCAGTACCATGCCCGTGCGCGTCCAGACGACCTCGCAATTACCCGGCACCTGCGGCTGGCCATCACACAGCTCCAGCGTGGTGCCGTTGAATGTCGTCACGTCGTCATCGGGCAGACCGGCGGCGAGGATGATGCTGTCGAGCAGGCTGGCGGCGTCTCTGTTGACGAGGAAGGCGCTCACTTGGAGCCCGGTTTGCACCAGGGAGGTGGTGAGCGAGAGGAGGAAGAAGAGGATGACGAGTCGGGAGATGGTGATCCGCGTCCACTGAGAGCTAGTCAGAGGGGTTGAGCGGGAAGGTGAGCGGCGTACGAAGGTGTGCAAGAAGTCCATTGCGCTGAAGCGCACGCTGTTGAGGGTGTACATGTCGCACGAAGGAAACATCTTGAACCAGCGGCGCCGCGGGAAATGAGCAAATCCACACTTCGGCCCACAGCCGGGCGCACCTTGACCGTGTCCGACCAGCAGAGCCAACCCCGAGAGTAGGAAAAGAGAGCGTAAAGGAGAGTGGACCGGCCACTCGCGCCTCAGTGAGAGAGAAGAAAGAAAGAAAGGACGGCGGGCCCGCGCCGAGATGCCAGAGCCGAGACTAGACTGGATGGATCGCAAGCGCTAATTGATAAGTGAAATCAAAAGGCAGAGGTACAGTGCGAATAAGATCCAGTCGTGGCGGTCGCGGTAAGCAGAGGAGCTGCACGTCGGTAATTGCAGAGCACGGCGCAGTCGTCGCCACGAGGGACCACAATTCTCCTTAGCAGTTGCCAACAGCAGCCATGCGGACCGCCCCACCGGGTAGCAGAGCGAGCAGCAACGCGATCAGGGCCCAGCAAGTGTCATTTCATTTAGTCCGAGGGCAGCACGGAACAGCTAGAGACTGTTGCCTGGTTCTGGTGGAGGAGAAGACGACGGGGATTGCGAAGGTGATGCGTTGTACCCGGTTGTTGGGCCGGTCATGTGATTGTTACGGGGTCGGTAGAGTGGGTCGGCATGCTAAAGCGGCCGCATGGACGTTCCCATAATCCAGCCATGTTACTTCGATGTCGGTCAACAATGAATGACCAGCACTAGTATTATTGTCAACCAAAGATGAAGCAGGTAATAAACGCTTCGCTTGTGGCCGATTGTGATAACGTAACACGCCCGTAACACATTCCACTCCGATCGGGGACCCTTACTACTTCTCTCACTCCCAAACCTTTTCTATTGTTCAACGTCTTGTACTTGCATCTATATCCTAAGCCCGACACCACTTGGGCAAAATGCGCTGCGCCGCCGTCCTCCTGCTCCTCCCCTTTGCCCAAGCGCTGCAATGGCCGCTCTCCCTCCAAAAGCTCTTCACAACACCCGTGAGGGTCGCCGTGGTCGGTGCCGGCGCAAGCGGGTCCAGCGCGGCGTTCTTCCTGAACCGGACTGCCAAGCGGCTAGGCAAAGATGTGCAGATCGATGTGTATGAAAAAGAGGGGTATATCGGTGGTCGTACGTCCTCCCCTCTCCATGCGCAGTGATGATCTCAAGCGGGCATTCTAGGGAGCACGACCGTTTACCCGTTCGGGGATCGCACGCTCGAGCCGATCGAGCTCGGCGCCAGCATATTTGTGAACGCGAACAAGCACATGGTGCGCGCTCTGCAGGAGTGGAACCTGAGCACGGTGCCGTTTGACGATGCGGAGTATGTGGGCATCTGGGACGGCGAGGAGTTTGCTGTTATCGTGCGTCCGCCCGGTCCTAGCGGGAACGGTGTCTTAACATGGAATGTAGATTCGGGACGACAAGCCGACCTGGTGGGACAGCGCGAAGCTCGTTTGGCGATACGGACTTTTAGCCCCCCTGCGCACGCAACGGCTCGTCAAAGCCCTCATCGCCTCCTTTGACTCCCTCTACACGTCTACCTACCTCCCCTTCGCGTCCGTAGACGCCCTCTCCTCCCAGCTCGGCTTCTCCGAGTACACCCAATCGGAGGCCAAAGCCTTCCTTGCCAAGAAGGGGATCCGCGGGCTGTTCCCCGAGGAGCTGGTGGACGGTGCGACGCGCGTCAACTATGCGCAGAGCATTGACGAGATCCACGCGCTCGGCGCGCTCGTGAGCATGGCTGCCAACGGGGCGAATAGCGTGCAGGGCGGGAATTGGCAGGTGTTTGAGCGCATGCTCAGGGAGAGCGGGGCAAAGGTTAGGCTGAACACGACGGTGCGCCTTCTCTCTCTCTCTCTGTGCGGGGACTCGCCTGACAAAGCGCAGGTAGCAGAGATCGCCCCGAAAGGCGACGCCTGGCAGGTCACCACTTCCACGGGGACGAAAGCGGTGTACGACCATGTAGTGCTGTCAGCGCCTCTTCACCTCTCGCCCTACACGCTCCCAGCAAACCTCTCCGCGCCCGTCCCCGCCCACCCGTACGTCCACCTGCACGTCACGCTCCTCGTGACGTCCACCCCTGGCGCGCGGCCCGAGTTCTTCGGCCTGCCCCCGAACGCGAGTCTGCCGGATATGATCCTGACCACGTCGAAGAAGGGGAAGGAGGGCGTGAGCGCGTTCAACAGCCTCTCGTACCACGGCGCGACGCGCGGAGGGTGGATATGCAAGATCTTCTCCATGGCCCCGCTCTCCGACGCGTGGCTCGACACGGCCTTCGGGGCGGAGAACATCCTCTGGACGTATCGCAAAGAATGGGATGCCTACCCGTACCTCCTCCCTGCCCCTGGAGAGCCGAGCCAGTTCGCACCGACCGTGCTGGGCAAAGGACTGTATTACACCAGCGCGTGGGAGGCGTGGGTGAGCACGATGGAGACGCAGAGTTTGGCGGGGAGGAATGTGGCCGAGTTGATTGCGCGAGAGTGGGCGGAGGAGGGCGGGGAGTGCAAGGGGGAGGAGATGAGGGGGTGGGATTGTTAGAGGTGATGTTACGCATTTACGAGGATTGGAAGGGGAATTGCACGACTCATTCTGCACATGACTTGCTTGCGAGAACTAAGGCTGATACATTATTTCCCCTTTTTCCCCCCGCCCTCAACTGGCATCCCCCCCCAGCCGCCCCAGCCCAACCCCTCGCTCAAACACCCTCCTCAACCCCCTTCTTAACCCGCTCCGCGCCCCTCTGCGCCTGAGAAAGCTTCTCCTTCCCCTCCTGCACCTTCTTAGGCACTTCATCCTTCGCCTGCGACGCTCCAGCTCCCAACGCTTCCTTCACACTCTCTGTGGCAGATTGGGCACTCTCGATCCCAGAGGCGAGCGTGCGGCCGGCGGCTTTGTCTACCTACAAGCAGAGAGGTGAGGGTCAGAGGAGTTTGAGAGAGATGGGAAAGGGGGCGTACAGCTCGCGCAGTCTCTTTGACGCTCGAGGCGAGGGTGTCGGCCCGCGCTGAGGGGGTCGTGGAGAGCAGCCGGGTGCTCCGGAGGGGGCGAGCGGCGGAGCGGGCGAGTTGGCGTGTGAACATTATGGGATTTTTGCTTTAGTTAAGGTAGGTGCGGTGAGCGCTGTTGTAAGTACTTGTGCTGGTGCTGGTGAGTGATAGGATGCGTTGGGACAGTGCCGAGAGCGCGAGTGGGGTATTTAACGTCTTACTAGTTGGCCCCCTAGGGAGGCGCCATAGGCATGAAGTGGATGACGTCTTTCGGCCTCGATTTGGAGAGGCCTCAGAGTCGGTGGCTCATGCTCATGTTGGAGGGAGCTTGGAAAGGAAGTTGGAGAGGCTCACGTGAGGTGATGTCATCGATGACCTTTAGGGTTTCTGGGTTCTGGGCTGGAGATGCCGGAGACGGAGCCGAGCAACTCCGGCGGGTGTTTTCCCAAGTAGCGCTCTGTTTCGTGTGGCAGAACTGGGCCTTCAGCTTTGACAATGCCAATAGCTTGCATTCTGATGCTTGGACAGTCCGTGGCCTACAGTAGCGCGCCTTCCTCCAAGCGGCCGATCATTATCGCCCCGCAGCGGAGGCAGACGCGAGCGCTCGCCGAGCTGGGTGACTCCTCGCACCGGCGCGCGACTCACAGCCTAAAACCAAAGCTCTACAAAAGCGGCAAGCCCGCCTTAATCTATTGCGACGCACCCCTTGCCCTCCAGGCGTTGCATGCTCCTCCCCCATCCCTGGCCATTAAAGTTCATCCAGCTCTCCCGCATTCCCATCCTCCGCCTCCGCCCCCTACCACGGTCCGCCCGGTTCTCTACCACCCCACCCCGCCGCATGCCCGAGCTACCCGAAGCAGAGCGTGCTACGCGCCTCCTGCGCTCAGCCGTCGTTGGAGGAAGGATCACGCGCGTCGAGACTGTAGAAGATGCGTTGGTGTTCGAGGGATTGGGCGAGGGGGAGTTCGTATGTGCCAGTCTCTTGCCTGCTTCCCTCGTTGCCTCGCTTCCTGTACCCCGCTTCCCCACTTCTTCCCTTCCTCTACATGCTCACCCGGAGAGAGCTGACCCACTAGCAGGCGCGCGAGCTCACAGGCCGCACGATCCTCTCCGCCCACAGGCACGGCAAGCTCTTCTGGCTCCAGCTTTCCCCTCCCACCCCTGCCCCAACGCCCGATCACGCTTCAGACGCAGACACCCCAACCCCGGGAGGCAGACACCCCGTATTCCACCTAGGAATGACGGGGATGATACATCTCAAGGGTGGCGAAGGGGCGTATTACTGGCGCGTCAGGCCTAAGGATTTGGATAAGATGTGGCCGCCTAGGTTCTGGAAGGTGCACCGTGCGCCCTTCCCGCGGGGAGTGCTCTGACCGATGCTTACAGTTCATCATGCATGTCCTCCCCGCTCCCTCGACCTCCGGCAGAGAAGAAGAAGAAGTGCAGCTGGCCTTCCTCGATGCCCGCCGGCTCTCCCGCGTACGCCTGCGCCTCTCCCCCGCGACGGAGCCCCCCGTCTCCCTCCTGGGGTTCGACGCGCTCACCCCGCCCCCCCTGTCCACCTTCTCCCCGCTCCTGCTGAAGCGTAACATGCCTATCAAAGCGCTCCTCCTGGACCAGTCCTTCTCCGCCGGAGTGGGGAATTGGGTTGCCGATGAGGTCCTCTTTCAGGCCAGGGTGCATCCGGAGAGGAGGGCCTCGGGGCTGGGGGAGGAGGAGGTGGAGAGGGTGTGGAGCATGATTAGGGAGGTGTGTGAGAGGGCCGTGGAGGTCAACGCGGATAGTGAGAAGTTCCCGGAGGGGTGGTTGTTTAGGCATCGATGGGTGCGTCGGGCTTGCTTATGTGGGGAGGAGGGACGCTGATTGCTCCTAGGGAAAGGGCAAGGGCAAGGGCAAGGGCAAGGATGTGCAGCCGCTGCTGTTGGAAGACGGGAGGGAAGGGACGATCAGGTGGACGACTGTGGGCGGGAGGACGAGTGCGTGGGTCGAGGAGGTGCAGGTTTTGGGAGAGGAGGAGGGGACGGGTGCGAAGAAGGTGGGGAAGGGGAGAGGGGGGAAGAGGAAGGTGCGTCCTTTTGGTTTGGTATTAGGAGTGGGAGTGGAGCTGAATTGCGATTTAGAAGGGTGATGTGGACAGCGAGGTTGAGGAGCTGGAGGAATTGGAAGAGGAGGAGGAGGAGGAGGAGGGGCCGAAGAGGAAACGGACGAAGGTGACGCAAGTGAAGCTAGTGACCAAGGTGAGCCTCTCTTCCTGCACGCTTATGGACGCTGACGCGGAGAGCAGACTGGGAAGGCGGATGTCAAGCCCGCTGGCCGGTCTAGGGGGTCTGTGAAGGCCGAAGCTGAGGAGGATGACGGACCTGAGGAAGCGGAGGATGCGGAAGAAGCTGTCCTGGCGCCGAAGGGGAGAGGGAGGGGCCGGAAGGGCCGGAAGGTAGAGGGAGACGGGCCGATGGATGCTGTTGAGCCTAAGAAGCCCGTGAAGCCCGTGCGAGCCGTCAAGGCCGTCAGAGAGGCGAAGGTGACCGTAGCGGTCAAGGCTGGGAAAGTTGAGGCTGGTAAGGTGGGCAAGACTTCGGAGAAGTTGGAAGGAGTGGAGGTGCAGCTGGAGGGTACGGGGAGAAGGAGGAGCGCGAGGCTCAGCAGGGGCTGAGCTGCGGAATTGTGCAAAGCGGTTTCTTCTTAGAGTAGGTCTTACGATATACTTTAATACTGTACATAGTTGAGATCGATCAAGGCAAGATGCAGGCTTTTCGATTCCGGCTGGATTGCTGCCCCACGGAGGGAAGACTGTCACGTGATTTCAGTCGTCCCAGACTGTGCAGCGGAGACAAAAGTCGGCGCGCCGTTCTTGTCTTCGAACGTTCTTGACCATTGTAGTCCCTCTTGTTTGAGCACTATCCTTGGGCATACTCTCTATCTCAGTTCTGGACCTTACGATGACATCTGCATAACGTCAACTTCGGGCAGACTCTGCATCGCGCTGCGCCGCAAAAGAGTAGTGTGATTCTGGAGTGCCCGGAACCTTCTGGCACCTTCGGCGCTCCCCGGCGGCTCGTCACGGTGCTCGGCTACGTGCGCGTCTTTCGTTCCTCGCTCAGTTCTGGCATTCTCGAGCAGGGCAAGCGATACTTCTAGATGCCTGCGCTCGTGCTCGCTCGAAGGAGTGACGAGCCGCTTACGCGCGCTTTGGGCTGGTCCAGAATGAGCCTCGGCAGGGTATATAACGCATACCTTGTTCTCGCTTGGGGAGCAACGACACCAATCAAGCAACGCACAACTCGCAACAAACACCCATACAAACGCAAACCCAACAACACACAATGTCTCTGATCAACTTCTTCGACGAGCCCATCCTCTACCTGCAGCCCTCCTGGACGCGCCAAGCCGCCCGCCGCCAGGCAGCAGCGCACAACGCCTACCGCGCGCTGGCGCAGCAGCAGGCGCAGCTCCTCTCCGCCTTTTCGGACGTGTTCGACAACTTCACCTCTGCCTCTGACGTGCAGCGGGCGCCCAAGACCCAGCTCAGGGAGGTCGCCAATGGGTACGTCCTAGAGGCTGAGCTGCCGGGCGTCAGGAAGGAGGATCTGGACGTCACGATCGGCGAAGGGGGCAAGACGATCCGGATCGAGGGAAAGGCTGTGAGACGCTCTGAGTCTGCCGTCACTGCGCCTGCGGAAGGCGAAGCTTCTGCTACTGCACCTGCGGAACCGGCCCAGCCCGCCGCTACCGAGAAGACCGCGCCCGAGTCGACCAGCACCGAAGTCGCCGAAAAGCCCGCAGCTGAGGTCGTCCAACCTGCTCAGGCCGAGTACACCAGCACCTTCTCCCAGAGCTTCACCCTCCCCCGCCCAGTCGACGGGAGCAAGGTCGTTGCCAGGCTAGAGGACGGCGTGCTGAGGCTCGTCGTGCCTTTCCTGGAGGATACGGAGAGCGTCAAGGTCACTGTTGACTGAACGCTATGATGGAAAGTTTTAGTACAACGCCGGTTCAATTGTAATCGTAGTATTATTCGTCGAATGTCGTTTGTAATTCAGCATTGACTTCCCCTTGAACTTAAACTCCTTGGAATAAGCGCCCGAGAGACACGTGCGAATGTATTGCGCGACCATCGTCGGAATGTGCTGGACCCTTGTGGTGTGGTGCAGCTGAAGTCCCTCTCTCCATCCGCAAAGCCTTGACCTCGTACATCCTGTGACGAGATGCCTGTCGTCCGCACCAAAGGCTTGCTGTTTGACATGGACGGGGTGAGCCGCTCTGCACGGTAGATGCGAACGACGCTGACCACGGCAGACGCTGGTGGACTCCACACCGGGTGTCGTCCAAGTGAGCCATTACGCCTGGACGGTGGGCTCAGCTCACGTCGAAGTCCTCTAGGCATGGAAGAACTTTAGCATCAAGTATGGGTTTGATGCGGAGGAGGTCACTAATGGTGCGTCTACACGGATGCCGCGCTGTAAACGCACTGCTCATGACTCGGTTCCGCAGCCACACACGGCGCACGGCTAGTCGACAGTTTGCGGCTCTACTGCCATCTCACTGACGAGGAGGAGATCAATGTACGCCTCAACGCACGTGTTACTGCTGTGATTCATACTGACGGGCATGTGTAGTCCGAGGTACGGAGATTCGAGGACGAAGTACTCGAGGCGACTAGGAAAGGCGAGGGCGTGGCTGTCCTCCCTGGCGTGCTCGACCTGCTGCACATCATCACCTCTGTGCAGCACGCCAATCCGCACTGGGCGATCGTTACGAGTGGTGCGCCTTGCCCGCATCCAGAGACGGATCTGCATTGATAACTCTTGCAGCAACGTCCGGCTACGCACCCGCTGCGCTGCAGGCGGCCGGTGTGCCCATGCCTGACGCGTTCGTCACCGCCGACCGCGTGTCCAAGGGAAAGCCTCATCCCGAGCCTTACCTCGCCGGTGCAAAGGCATGTCAGCTGGAGCCGAGCGATTGCATCGTCGTGGAAGACGCACCGAATGGCATCAGGTCGGCGCAGGCGGCTGGCTCGCGGGTACTCGCGGTGTGCACGAGCCACACGAGGGAGGCGTTGGAGACCAGCAAGCCAGATTGGATCGTCACAGACTTACGGAAAGTCTCTGCAACGTGGGATGGGAAGGTCATGGAGCTCACGATAGATGAAACGCCATGATACGCATAGAACGATGATAAACTACAATCGAGATGGTTAGAATACAGTGGTGCCTGCAGCCTCAGACAAGTACAGAAGAAGTCTAAGCTTTAACGTTACCCCTAACCCATGACCCACCACACAGACACTTCTTGGAGAAGACCTCCTCATAGAAAAGCCAACTGATGCTTGGCAGGCGCTTCCCTGGACCGTTCGCCTCGTTCCTCCCGCCGCACCGCAGGCACGTCCGGATGACCGCGCCCGGCCTGAGCGTGAGGCGAGCGATAACATCCTTTTTAGCCTCGCTATCATTCGCATTGTCAGATGATGGGAGAAGCATCGTTTGCAGTAGATCGGATGGCGAGATGAGGAGAGCAATCTTGTTGGCCAGAGAGGCATGCCCAGTCAGGAGACGACCAATCTCGAGAGAAAGGGAGCACAACGGCTTCGGAACGGAAACCGAGATGAAAGCTTCTCGGAAGTCTAACAACGGGTTGGTCGAATCTGCATCTCTCGTCAATTTTATTGATGGGAGGTCAAGTGCAGCACGCACTGCCAAAGTGAACCTTGCACAAGTTCTGCACACCGCCTAACACTTCCTCCAAAGCTGACAAGTCCAAGAAGCTCCGGTCAACAGTGTCCTGCAGGGTACATTGAACAATATACGCCTGCTCGGTGGTCGCGGCGATCTTGGACATCCACTCGATAAACTCCCTCACATACTTGAGCGTGAACACAAGGAGAGACAGGCTCATCGGATGTACAAGGAGCAAGGCTGATGCCGGTGGCGTGCGCTCATTCTTCGGTCCAGACGGCGATTCGGCTGCTCCGTGCTCATCCCAGAGTTCCCAAGCGCGTTGGACGATGGCATCGGCCACAATGCGCTTGCAGAGGTCCAGGAACCAATCTGCCCACGCGATCAGATTCCAGGTATTCTCTGTAGCCTTCGTTAGAATGACTCGTAGAAGTTTGAGCCACCGATCACGTACTCGTCTCAAAGACAACTATGGTCGATCGTGTCCCATCCGCCGCCTTGTCTTCCCGCTTCTGCCTCGACACCAGGAATGCGCGCTCGCACGCAACAAGCTTTGTGATGTCGTAGCATATCCACCACGCGCTGGCAACTTCCGGATCAGGACACGCTCTGCGGTTTGGTTAGCCCACCACGTTTATGCAAAATGGAACGGCGCACCTGTATATCCCAACAAGATACTCGACGAATCTGTTCGTCCAAGGGGAGCAATCCAACTCCATCTGTTTCGGTATGGGGGCCTGCGACGACCCGCCGTTGCTGGTAGCCCCAGTACTGGCTACTGTTCCCGGACCCGTCGCCGTCTCCGGGCTCTTCACTGGCGTCTTACTGGGGCTCTTCTTCGCCGCTTCGGGAGAAGCAGTGGAGCCAGGGGGATCGGCGGTATCCTTTTCCGCGACCGGCGTACGCGGAAAGCAGATGTTGGACTCGCTCATGCCGCGTACTTCGTCAAGCACATCCCAACAGGTCCTGAACTGGGCAACTACGATGTCTTTCTTAGCCCCGTTCTGCCATAGGGCACGGGCAACGTCGCTGAGGTCGGTCACGTTCAGGAATGCTTGGACCAGCGCGCCTGCAGGCTGCTGCACGTCGGGGTTGCTCGCCCATGATGTGGCTGCGGGACGCGACGGGTACGGCGCAAACAGCGTCTTTGGAGGGACGTGCGGAGGTGTTGTAAGCGTGACGTACAGTCCATTTGGAGAGCAGCTTGCAGAGAGCGCCAGTGGCATATCGCGCTTGTAACCCAGTGGTGTCGGCCGGCTGGAGAGGTCGTCCATCAAGCTATTCGCATGGAGCAGTCGTAGCTCGCCTCTCCGCCCGCGGATATCCGACTTGCCAAGTCTGCCTTCCGCACCCGTGGCCACCAAGCCTACGAGCAGCTTTCCTGTGCGCGCGCCGCGTGGATCGACTATGAGGTTGACGATATGGTCCGGGAAGGTGCGGCGAGATGCTAGCGCGGGGGCCTTCATTGAGCCACATGTCAGCAAAGGCTCCAGCAGAAAGGGGAAGCGATGCGCACCCAGTCCGTTAAGTCGTCCTTATCTGGCAGCTTCGTCGGGTCATCAACTAGGTCCACGAAGGCAGAACACAGCTCCACAGGCGAGCGCAGGAATCTCCACAGCCGCAGAGTACTCATGGGCGGCGCCGTCTCTGGAAAGGCGATGAATTTCAGTCAGTCGTCTTGCGCAGGTCCCGACGAGTGCACGTACCATATCGATAATCAACGAATGTCGCCAGCAGTGCCAGGCTCTCTTTCCCGTCTCCCTTATCTGTCCCATCGGGCAAAGGCATGGGCGGGGCAGTCTCAGCCGGAGTGAACATGTCCTCCGTCTTATCGTCCCCGCCGTCGTCTGGTGCTGGGCCAGAGGTGGACATCGGAACATGAATGAAGTCAAGGCCGGTGAAGATGGCGCTGGGCGACATCTCGTGCACGATCGGTGGAAGTGGAGTACAGGTGATCGCTATCAGAGAGGTTAGAGAGGGCCACAAATATACACGAGTGATGCACTCACTCCATCGTGGGCTCATTAAATGCAGCCTGACCTCGTTCAACTGGATCGTCTCTGCCCAAGCCTCGCTCACCCCGAGCAGTTCCACCTCCCTCTCCTTCGGCATCCCAATCTGCCCTCCTTGTGCGTCCCCAAACGCCGGGTCGAGGAGGGCCATGCTCATGCCTGCCATTGCCGGCGGGCGGCCCGTGCACTGAAGCTGGGTGGCGACGATCAACCCCTGCTCTTCCGGGACGAAGCCGATGGAGGCGCGGACGACGCGCGCGCTGCGCGGGTTTGCCTTGGACAGCGCGTCGTCCGAGCCATCATACCGCTCATAGGGCTGGCCGAGGGGCGCGCGAATGAGGGCGATTCGCCCGTTCGGGTTGCCGATCGGACGTGAGCAGAGCTGGAGCATGTTGCTGGACAGGACCAGTAGCAGGTGGCACATGGATGGTGCGGATTCAGGACCGGCAGGAGGCGGTCGAAAGACATTGAAACCTGCTGTGGCGCCAGGATTGGGCATGGTGTAGTACTGGATATTGGGCAAAGGTCAGGCATCAGAAGGGAAGGTCGTTATATGTGCGTGCCTCGCGGTCCATTCCTATCCATCGGCCTCCTACAACTGCGTCGGCGGCCTGCAGGGTCCAGAACGTCGCCACAGTCCAGTTGTCAATCTCGGCTGTCCTCTCGCTCGGGCGTTCGCTCGAGCGCTCCCAGATGACGCCCACGCCACTCTCGCTGATGCTCTGGAGATTTCCGGTCGGATCGCCCTCTATACCCACTCTCTCTCCTGTGCGAGAGGAGGGAAAGTATGCGAAGAGATGTGTGTCACTAGGAGAGAGGAGAAGAACTGTTGCTGGGTTGAAGGAGGAGGGGGACAGCGAGAGTCTGTCCGGCGTCGGGAGAGTGAATTGGATAGGCTTGGCGGATGGTGAAGAGTCCGCCAGCAGTGGGATGCGGCCAATAATGTACGGCTGCGTCGGATGAGCAGACAGTATCGCATTGGTCTTGGTCCACACAATCGGGCTGCATGGTCCATCAGCATATATGCGCTCGTTGTAGAACAAGAGAGCATACCGTTGGTCGCCGTCCACGAGCCCCTGCACATCCTCCCAGCCCATCGTCTTCCCATGCCCATGCTCTCCCGAGAGCCGCTTTCGTTTCAGACTGCCCGTCGGCGTCGGGTGTCCGAACGAGGACATGGGCGTCATGTTTGGGTTTGCATACGCCAGAGCTGGATAGCGAGAGAGTCGAGAGCCAGTGGGCAATGTTCGAGTTGACGGGTTGAAGCTGCTGATGATTGAGGTTCAGGAACGCGTGGTGGCGGGGCCGGCGCTCGGCGTTAGCGATTTCAACCCCCTAAACGCCGACCGACAATGCTTGCGACCCGCTGCTGCACTGGCACAATTCACCAACGACTCATTAACGAGGCTTTCACTTCTTTCTGAATTCTTGTATAGATGGGTGTCATAGAGAAGGTAACTTTCCCAAGTTATGTTCTATCACGAAGCTGACTTCGTTGCTGGTAGATCAAGGAGATCGAGGGTATGCAGTACGCTGGAGTCCTGCATGAGAGTGTTCACTGACCCGCCTGAAATGCAGAGGAGATGGCGAGGAGTACGTCCTTCTTGTCCACTCATAATATGGTGCAGTGAGCTGACATACTCACAGCGCAGAAGAACAAGGTCTGAACGCCCTTCCAGAATACTGTACATATCGGCATGTGCTGAACAGCTCCTGTAGGCGACGGAGTACCATCTGGGTCTTCTGAAGGCGAAACTGGCCCGATACCGCGCCCAACTTCTCGAACCTACCACAAAGAGCGGCAAGGCGGGAGAGGGGTTTGATGTGATGAAGAGCGGAGGTGTGCCTCACCTGTGAAAGTTCAGAACCGGGGCTGACAGGTTCCAGACGCCCGTGTAGCGCTCATTGGCTTCCCCTCCGTTGGCAAGTCCACCTTTCTGTCGAAGATGACACACACTGCGTCAGCCGTGGCGGCATACGAGTTTACCACTCTCACTGTGCGTATCGGGTCTACAGAAATCAGGGCGACGGCGCTCATTCGTTACAGGCAATTCCCGGTGTGATCGACTACGAAGGCGCGCGGATACAGCTGCTCGACTTGCCAGGTATCGTGGAGGGTGCCTCGCAGGGCCGAGGTCGGGGTCGACAAGTGGTCAGCGGTGCGCTCCTATTGGCGTCCGCACTTGGGCAGCGAACTCACAAAACGTGCTTGAAGTCGCCAAGACAGCAGATCTGATCATCATGATGCTGGACGCGAATAAAACGCAGGAGCAGCGCCGGCTGCTGGAGATCGAGCTGGAGGCGGTGGGGATACGGTTGAACAAGAAGAAGCCGGATGGTACGCCTGTCGCTATCCGCAGAAAGGCTGGAGCTGACATACTGTAGTCGTGTTCAAGCAGAAGACGGGAGGAGGAATCGTCGTACGTACCTGACTGCCGTGAACGGAGCTCGTGCTCACGTTGGTACAGATCAACGCGACTGTCAAGCTCACGAAGATTGACGAAAAAGCTGTGCGAACGGTGCTGGCTGGTTACAAGATCCACAACTGCGACGTGATGATACGAGAAGACGTATGATGTTTCTGTCCACGAGCTGGACGTATTGTCATGAAGTCTCCAGATTACCATTGACGAGTTCATCGATGTGCTGATCGGGACTCGCAAGTATATCCCATGTCTATATGTGTACAACAAGGTCGACTCGGTATCATTGGAGATGATCGAACAGCTGGCGCAGCAGGATCATTCTGTTGTGATAAGTTGCGAGATGGGGCTCAAGTACGCTTTCCTACCTTCAAAGACTGAAGTGTGCTTACCTGTACTAGTCTTGATTACCTTCTGGAACGACTGTGGGAGGCGAGCAGCTACCTTGTCTGCATGCTCCAGTTCTGACGCACGAAACAGGAGCTCGGACTGGTGAAGATCTACACCAAGAAGCGGGGGGAGCACCCCGATCTGACAGATCCGATCTGCCTGCGGCGAGGCGCGACCATCGAGCATGTATGCCACGGCATCCATCGGTCACTCGTCTCGAAGTTCCGCTATGCGCTCATTTGGGGCAAGTCGTCCAAGTTCAACCCGCATGCGCAGAAAGTGGGCTTGAACCATCCAGTTGCGGATGAGGACGTTGTCAGCAGTGAGCTTTCGGCTCTGTCCTGATGTCTATTTTCCCTAACATTTATGCAGTTTTCACGAAGTAGAGGGTGCCGGAGAGGCCGTGAGTGTTTTGCGGGATGTGCCGGAAGAGTGTTTGTATCTGTATCCAACACCAATTGCCAAGTGAATATCGCCGTGTCCATTATATTTAAATTGTACCCTGGGGTGGATTTCAGGAGCAGGTGATGCATCTTCAAATCTAGAGTATACTCTAGATTTGCATGCGACTATGAGTGCAGCCAGCATGAGCCTTGATGACGCTGCATATTACCAGCTGTTAGTATTTGGCCATCTACGGATGGTGTCTAGTTTGGCGATGATGAGCATTTGACATCATTTGTCCGTCACCACTGTTCCTCGTGTGAGTCGAGAATGAACGCGTCCCGGATGCCCTATACACACCTTGACCATTGACCATAAACCAGAGCGTCATGCCCTCCGCCTCTTCCCCATCCACAGGCGGGATGCCCTTGCTCGTCACCTCCCCCTTACTGAAGGCGATGGTCTCGACGATCTCGAAGCCAAAATGTGCGTATACGTCGCGCGACTTCTCGGACGACGCTTCGAGAATCATTGGCGCCCCTGGCCAGCGTTCGAACGCAGCGTTCATCAGGAGTGTCGTGTAGCCTGCGGAAGAGCCTTGTCAGCAGGGGAATTTGGGACACAATAGGAAGTGAGAATACGCACCCTTGCCCTGGTCAACCGGGTCGACGTTGATGTTGAGGAGATATAGCGCATTTGCGAGTTTGAGACCGCGCTGTTCGAACTCGCGCACAAAGACCTTATGGCACGCAGGAGTGTACTGATTGTTCATTCTCTGGCAAAACTCATATTCAGCACGCAACGAGCTGACACTGAGAGCGGAGACACACCTGGTGCCCCACCCGATCCCAGCGAAACCATGATCTCCACCAGCCGCTGCGGAGAGAGAGCCACCACCCGTCGATCTCCTTGTCCGCAGGGAGCCACATGGCGCACGCACAGAGCTTCTCCTTCCCTTCCTTAACACTGACCACACTGCTCATATCCACACCCAAGCCTTTCCGCCCTCCGTCCTGTGCCTCTTCCTCTGTTGGTGGGCGGACGACGACATCGGCGACGCCGTCCGGGTGATAGAACGTCGCTCCTGTCAGTCCCCACATGAACAGCCTGAGGCTCTCCCAGCAGTAGGCAGCCTTCGAGCCCTGGGCTGGAGATGCAGGTATAATGGACTGCACGTTCCCGAACCAGTTCATCGTCGCGTCTGTACGGAAGGCGCGCGCTTCAGCGTACGACAACGGTAGGAGGTCCGCCGCGGTCAGAGCACGAACGCGCGCCCCATCGGGAGCGCTTGGTGGCGCCATCTGAATTGGAAAGAGAGGTAGCTGGTCAACGTAGAGTTACGAACGCGCAGCATTGCAAGGTCTAAATATAAGGACATTTGATATCGCTCCATGCGGTCAAGGTGACTCTTGATGATAGGCGATTGAGTAGACGGCAAGGGTCTGCACGGTGATAAACCCCGTCAGGGCCCTGACTCTCTTTCTTTCAAACCACCTCCTTGCCCGCGCACCTCCCACGCGAGGGCGCAACTGCTCCACTTTGCAAAAGTCTTGCGGTATACGAGCATAGGAGAAGACAAAGACACTCGATAGAGGGGGGCCCAATTAAGCCGGAGCCGTTCCTTGGGCATGCTTTACCCTTCGGGGGAAGTGTGTGTGGGAGATCGTCGCTTGACTATGAGGCTCCGACAAATTTGTCTGATTTACTCCCTGCAATGTATACCTCAGTATCGACTGCGGTATACTTGATATTCTCGAATATTGTTTATATAACCAAGTCTTGTATTGGACGTGATATTTGAAGTCAGTCAGTCTTCCGTCACCAAAAAATAGGTCGAGTTCTACAGAGACACGAGCAAACTACACTGTTCCGGCAGGGTTCTGCTATCATCCAATGCTCGATACACCTGGAGGATGAATCGCGATCTCATTATATTGATATTCAAATACACGGGACAGGGTATCAAATGCAGGGTATCGTACAGTGATGTCTACGTGACCAAACCATTCGCCGCAATCGGGCGCCTAGAAGTTGGGCGCGGTACCGGGCTAGCTTGGCCTTGGGAAGACCGAGATGGTGTTCCGTCGCATGCAGGAGCTGTTCATCCGCTACAGCCTTCCCTGGCCATTGCCTTGAGCATCACTTTCCCGCTGGTCGCTTCTATCTGAGTCTGGTCTTGGAGTTCGAGGTAACTTTCCAAAGATATCATCCATGTCCGGATCAATCCAGACCTGGTTCTCGGTGCTTCCAGCATGATCTCCTCGAGTGGTTGGCGTTCCCAAGTCGTTCTCCCTCTCCACTGCCTCTGGGATCAGACTGTGCATTTCACCAAACAATGCGTCTCGGAAATGAGCCTTCCGCGATCGTGGTCGGCGGCTTTCAGCGCGCTCCGCGCTGCCAATCGTTTCGGGAGGTAGAAACGTGCTGGGCTCAGTGATGAGGGGAGAGGTGCGTAGTCCAGTGGAGTGGTCTGTGTTCGGATCAAGGGAGGGAAGTTCGCTCGGTGTCCATAATGGGGCGCGCCCATAGCGTTGCTCGGCATGATGGAGACGCGATAATGGGTGCTTAGACTCGGAGATGCCCCCATGCCGTGGTAACGATTTATCTATACCATCAGCCGCTCGCGCCTGCACCATCGCCTGTGGAGCTGAGAGTATCGTCTGTAGCGGAGGACGGTCATCCTTTATATCGTTTTCCAGATCCAAGTTGCCAGAGACGGTCGATGAGGAAGAACGCTTCTTCCACACTACCTCGGCTGCATGGAGGAGATACGCGCGCCGGTCGACGCCATTCTGAGCGGACGCACGCTCTTCGACGTCTAGTGGAGGCGGTTCGGACACTTGCTTGGGCCTTGCGAATTGGAAATGAAGATGTGGAGGTTGCGACCTCCGCTGAGGACGAGTCTGACCTTTCGCACTGCGAACGAATGAGACGGACTTGACGGCGGCCACGACAGCTACGTCTTCGGGGATGTCGCCCGCATCTTCATCCACCTCAAAGGAGCCCAAGATGTCCTCGATACTTGGACCGTCACGTGAGGAACCTGGAACTACCTCGGCATCGTCACTAGTGATGGTGTCGGAGGGCGAGGTTGTTGCTGTCGCAGGGGCGGCAAGTGCAGAGACGGCATGTGCGACATTCATCTCCCCAACATGCGTCGCGACGCTATCGCTAGTTTCATCCACCGGCTCTTCGACAGTTTCATCCGCCGGCTCCACGAAAGTCTCGTACATCGGCTCCTCGACAGTTTCATCCACCGGCGCCGTGTCAGGTTGATTCACCGGCGCTTTAACAGCTTCATCCACCGGGGTCTTGACAGTTTCATCTGCCCGCGCCTTGACAGCTTCATCCACCCGCGCCTTGACTCTCTCCTTCTCAAGCTGAGTCCAGAGTACGTCTTCGTTCGTACGCCGCGTCTCTAGATCCTGCTCCCACTCCTGCATTGCTTTCTGCTCTCTTTCAGCCGACTCCGCTTCTTTTATTTCGCCCATAATTTGCTCCGCAGCCGCCCACTCCTCGGCGTATTGTTCGGCCTGAATCTTTATTTGCTGCAGGCCGCGGCGCAGATGGGCAATGAGACCCTGCAGAGGATGTCGGAAACATGGAAGCTGGGCGTGAAAGATGTAGTGCCAGTCTGGGAGTCTGGGTCTGAGAATATTGCGTCACATTGCAGAATATGCATGCGTACCAGGGAGGAGCCACTTGGACAGCCCTACATCCTCCTCCTTCATAACCAGGTTGCCGGTTTGGTCCACATCCATGCCCCTCTCAACGATGTATTTGATCGCAGTCTTGATACGCTTTCCCACCTTGGAGCGCGTCACGCCGCTCTTCGCTACGCGTTTCTTCGAGAGGACCACCTTGACACTGAGGATGTCTCGCGTGGAGCGGCGATAGGCACCGTAGGAGATGTAGTGAGGCGGCATTGCGAGGACTTGTTCTGTGTGCGCAGTGGCAGATTGCTCGCTGTCTTCTTCCTTACGGTTATCTTGTTTGTCGCCATCTTCTATAGGCTGGAGAGACGAGGGTCGGGGCATCGGCCTGTTGGATTCGATGGAGAGGTTGTCCACTTGGGTGATCTCCTCATATGCGCTCAACTCGCTGTCTTCTTCCTCGCTGCGCTCTTCCTGGCCGTCTTCTTCGCCCTCATCCCCCACTTCTTGTAAGTCGGCAGACGGATCATCTCGCACTTTGTGCCTCTTCATCTTACGGAACCATTCGTCCCATTTCATCCTTCCCACGCTCTCTCTGATGCCATACACGTCTCGAAACGGCGGCGGCACGAGACCCAACCTCGCCAGTTCGCTCTCATATTCGGGGAGCAAGCTGCCCGGGTACGCCTTGATGCCGAACAGGTCGCAGTTGTACGTTGGTATCATCCTGACTGCTGCGAGGGGTATTTGCGGCGCATCGGTGGAGCCGATGAACGTCGGGCGTAGAAGCAGCGGCATGTCCTGAGCAAGGACGGGTGGGTGAGGGAGCTGACGGGAATCGAGGGGTCCCATGATCGTCAGGTGATCGGTGTTCCCACGGTGACTCTTTGAGAGAATCTGCATATGGAATAGGTCAGCAAGCGCTCGTGCAGTGACATGTGCACGCACCAGGATCGGATGCTTGACCCGCGGGAGCTTGGCCAGTTCAGGCAAGGGCGGCGCCCGCCGCGCCATCTCGCCCATTCCATCGATTCCAGGTCCCAGATACTTTCCTTTCTGCCTCCTGCCGCCCAGGAAACTAGCAAGAACCACGGGAGTACCGTGTAACCGTCGGACGAGGGGGGCGGCGCATGTGCATCGGACGTCTGGCGGATGGTTAGCGGTACTCGCGCGACCTGCGCTGGGAGACACACCATGATGATGTCGGAGTGTCCCGGATATGCCGGGAAGCATGTCGTTCCCTAGTCATCAAATGTCGTAGAAGAAGACGATTCAAGAGAAGAGGCTAACGACAGTGCGTGCGAGATGTACACACGACGTCAATTCTGCAGCGTACAGGGACCGAATTTTTGAACCCGATGTGGGCGCTCGACGGGTAGGGATATTTCGCTGCATTGGACCCGCATGCAGCTGCATCCAACTGCGTCGATGCGATACAGCCATAAATACATATATTTTTGACAATGAAGATTTAATAAATATTAAAGCAACATATGGTAGTAATAATAAAGTAATGATCGCCTTTCCAATCTTGGAATTATTTGGACCTTGGCGCCCGCTGCACACTTTTCTCACCCAATCTTAGTGGCTGTGTCTGCAGCAGGCACGATGCAGCTGCATGCAGTTCGATGCAGCTGCATGCAGCTGCATGCACCTCCTTCCAGGGTCCGGCCCTAAACAACAGTATTCTTGGCTTGTTTCCCAGTATTGCAGTACTACAAACTGTCTAGAGCAATAATTAACTTCATTAATTTGACCCCAATGGGAGTAGGGGTTGCTTCCCGAGTCATTTTCACCAACATATGAAGCAGCAGAGCTCAAAACAAGCCAAAATACTGCCAAAATAGGTCAGATTTAAGAAAAGGCTTAGAAGCAGTTGATCAATTTATTTACTTTCTTGAGTCCTGCATTCTCACATAATCCTAGGTGTGCTATAGCCTGTTTTATTTCTAAATGATAATAAAATTGTATGTTGCATTGAAGAATAAGCCTTGTGCCGGGGCATGCCTGACGCAGTTGCATGCAGCTGCATGCAGCTGCATGGACCCTGATGCAGCGATTCCTCCCAGCCCGGCGCTCGACTAAGCGCCGATTTCAGATCTGCACTTGAGCTCGCTGACGGGCCGGCCGACCAGCTCTCGTTCACTCTGCTGCAAGGTTCATAGCGCAGCGTGTGCCAAGTGGTCAAATTGAATTTGGGAATGGCAAGTCGAATGTATGAAATATAATTTTTCGCTAGTCCTACAGAACCAATGGTATACAAGTGACCCAAGCAGGTCATGCAACGCGCGCGAGAACTCTATGTTCCTTCGGACTATGCGCCCTCCAGACCTGGGTCGAGTTTCGTCGTCAGTCAAGCGCCATGGACTAGAAAGCGGACGTACCGCTCTCGCTAGTCCACTCAAGATGGCGCTTGATGTCGTCTTCGTTGACGGTGGGGCGCACGGCGGAGATGGCACGTACAAAGTCGTTCAGCCCTAGCACGGGCTCGAGCAGCTCCTCCCCGGAGATGTCGCTCCAGCTCCGTTCTTCTGCCTCGGGGTCCCCGGGGGAGCACGGTGTCCACTTCATCGTCTCTGCTGGGGGAGGAGTCGGGTTCTCTACCTCGACCCGCTTGAAGTGCGTTGCGCCCAGCACCTTGCGTACGGGCTCCATCAGCGCGTCGCGCACAACGATGGCAATATCGGAGCCGGAGTAGCTGCACCGCACGTGAGTAAGAGAACGTGTAGGTAGAGGAACGGCAGGCGCACCCGGTCGTCATATCCGCCATAGTCCTATAATCCTCCTTCTTGAGCACGTTCGGTGTCGAGCCAATATTGAGCTCAAACATCCTCCGTCTCGCCTCCGGCCCGGGCAGGGGGATGTATATCCTGCGCTCGAAGCGGCGCTTGATGGCCGGATCGAGCATCCAGGGAATGTTCGTCGCGCCGAGCACGAGCACCCCGCCCCCGTCGTTCCCTACGCCATCCATCTGCACCAGGAACTCCGTCTTGATCCGCCGCGAGGCCTCGGACTCGCCTTCCCCGCGCGTGCCGCAGAGTGAATCCACCTCATCGATGAAGATGATGGATGGCTTCGCCTCGCGTGCCATGGTGAACAGCTGCTTTACGAGCCTGCGAGCGCGTCAGTTGATTGGTCATCCGACACACAAGGTATATGCGCACCTCTCGGACTCTCCCATCCACTTGCTGACCAAATCCGAGCTGCTCACACTGAAGAACGTGCTCTTCGCCTCGGTCGCAACGGCCTTCGCTAGGAAGCTCTTACCCGTCCCTGGCGGGCCGTACAGGAGGATACCACGCCAGGGCGTGCGCTTGCCTGTGAACAAGTGTGGGAACTTGATCGGTAGGATGACGGCTTCCTTCAGCGCTTCCTTGGCGCCTTCGAGACCGGCAACGTCGTCCCACCGCACGTTGGGCGTCTCGGTCAGGATGGCGCTTGATAGGCCGGCACGCAGCTTCTTCGTCTCTGGGTCGTCGTCATCCTCCCTAAACGCATGTCAGCACAGTTCATGCTGGCAAGATCACGGAAACGCACTTGGCCTTCCCTGCCCCACCCCCGCCGCCAGTCGCCTTCCCGTCGGCACCAACCGTGGTTCGCTGTCGCTTCTCCTCCGCCTTGGCGAGGTGCTCCTTCAGCCGCTCTGCGCGGTCTAAGTACTCCTTGAGCTTGTTCTTGATCAGCTCTTTGAGCTTGTCGTTTTTCTCATCTGTTCCCTATCAGCAGCTGCCCAACACAACCGAAGGAGGGAGAGACGCACACTTGAGCGCCATCATAAAGTAGTCGAGCGCATTCTGGTACAGCTTGTACGCCTCGGCATAGTTCTGCGCCACGTCCTCGTCAATCGCCTTCTGCACGAGGTCGATCGCCTTCTGCAGAAAGTCGGCGTTAGACATCGCGCGCAGGAGGTATATATAATATAAGAGAGGTGAGATGATTAGGAGTCGTGCTGGTGGTGGTAGTGGTGGTGGCTATGAGGGTCGTGCGAGGAAGACACTCACGTCGAGGAAGTTGCTGTTCGCGCCCATCGTGCCAGTGCGTAATCACGCTCCGCTCTAAAGCAGTTCCAGATGTGTAATCCGCGTCCGTGTCGTTTCTGCGCAGCCAAGCGAGCCTCCTGAGCAGCCTGGGCCTCTGATGACTCGAGGGGGAGCTCCTGTTCCCACTGGCAGTAAACTACTGCGGTGCTGAGTGCGAGTGCCTTCCAGCGACCGCTGCTCACGGAAGCGGACCGGCCTACACCGATGGAGGTTCCGGGGAAGATGCGGAGCCGAGCGTCGGGTTTAAGGGATGAGGTAAGGCGCATCGCCACGGAATGTGCTGTTTCCCGGCAGAGTCCGTCCGAAGTGTGGGGAATGCCGAAACGGACGAAGATGCTGGGAAGAATCCATTGGGTTTGGAGATCGTGTACGCTCCAGACAACTCGCGAGCAGGTTGGGTCGGGTTGGTCAGGCGAGAATAATGAGCTGTCTGGGTTGATAGATGGACGAGTGAGACCGATGTATAGAGTGTCCGTCACGTGTGATGCAAACTCTCCAGCAACCCAACGCTGTTCCAAACAGAAACGCACGCCTTCCAAATACATATCATCGGCCCCTTCGTCCTGACATGCCCCATCGAACGGGGTTAGACCAAACACCTTCGCCATCTGTTCCCACACCTGCTTCTTTCCGCGCGAGATTCCAAAGGAGGGCCTAATTGCTTCCGCTGCGTTGCTCCCTCTCCATCTTTGTTCCCCTCCCTGCCGTCAATACTGACCTTCACGCCCCGCTTGTGCTTGTGGCCCAGGCTCAGATTGTTGGCCCATTTGGATAGGGTAAGAAAAGGCGCCGACGCGCCGGCTTTTGCGGCTTGATTACCGACCGCCACCATCTTGTAGCGTCAGCACTCAACGTCAACTTCCACCAATCAACATCGCCGTCCCGACACGCTGGGACCCTTCCTCAAGCTTCTCCTCGCACCGTCCTCATCACAACCAATAAAATGCCCCCACGCGCAGCCTCTGCTCAATACGACGACGACATGTTCGGTGTTCTCTCCGACGACGGCGGGGAAGAAGGCGTGCCCAAGCGACGGGGTCGGCAAGTGCGCCGTCCCGAGCTCAAGGGCACCGTGTGGACGCAGTACGCCGAGCCTGTGCTGCCTCCCTCGCCCAGCCCGCCCCCGGCCGCCCAGCCACAGACCGTCGCCAGCGTTATGGCAGCTGCCGCAGCGGGGTCGTCCCGCCGGAACGAGGAGGAGCACTCGACCCCTGCCAGCGGGAAGAAGCGCCCCGCCGTCCGCTCGGACTCCGAGTCCGACCTGCTCGCTCCTCGCCGCTCCCAGGCGTCGCGCGTCAACCTAGTCTCCGACGAAGACGATGACGAACGGGATGAAGAAGACGAGGAAGAAGAAGAAATCCTCATCATCGAGAAAGTTGCGCGCCGCACTGGGCGGCCAAAGAGCAAGGCTCTCGCGGCCGAAGCTGCCGCTGCGGCCGCGCGAGGCTCTGGCGGGCGGCTAAAGGCGAACGGCGGGGTGAATGGGAAGAAGGTGCAGAGGAAGACACGTGGGTTTAGGGGGCAGGATGAGGTGCGCTCGCCTCCTCCGTCCTACGCGCATATAGTTGCTAAACGTGGTGTCTGTTCTGCAGCTACCCTTCCTCGGCGAGCCCACGCCCACGATCCCCGTCACGGACTCGGAAGCCGAAGCCCACTCGGCCCCCACCCCGCCTCCCAAGAAACGCGCGCGCCGGGCCTCTCCTTCTCCCCCGAAACGCTCCCCCAAGAAGACGCAGAAGCGCGCCTCCGCACCCCTGCCGTCGAGCGCGGGGAGGAAGCGCGGACGGGCGATGCTCACCTCGGAGGAGAGTGATCCGGAGGATGAGGAGGTCGTCGCTGTGCAGGAGGTGCAGAAGAAGGGCAGGGGGAGGCCGAGGAAGCAGGCAAGGGTGGAGGAACCTACCCCCCCAGCGAAGAAAAGCCCCCGCGCCAAGCCTAAAGGCAGCCCTTCCAAGCCTGCTGCCAAAGCAGTGTACATCGACGATGATGAGGATGCGGAAGGCGAGCCCGATGAGGACTATGTGCAGGAGGACGAGACGGACGAGATCGACCTGATCGCTGTGGACGATGAGGGGGATGAGGACTATCGTGCGTCGGACGAGGAGGAACAGGTCGAAGATCCCTTCCCGGATCGGAGGCGCTCGGGTAGGCGCGGCCGTGCTGCTGAGGAAGAGGAACCGACACCCCGCCGCCGCTCGGGGAGAACCTCACGTGCAGCCGAAGAATCGGAGGAAGAAGACCATGCGCCGCGCCGCCGCGCTGGCAGAGCCTCTCGCGCTGATGAAGAGTCGGAGGACGAGGAGCCTGCGCCTAAGCGAGCTGTCAAGCCCAGGCGCAGCATCCAGTCGCAGCAGACGCCTGCATCCCAGTCCGAGACGCGCAGGACCCGCGGGCAGGCTGCAAAGGAGGAGGATGCTGGCAAGCCCAAGGGGAGGCGGACGAGGAACTCTGCGAAGGCTGTTGCCGAGGAGGAAGAGGAGCCTGTTCGTGGTAGGGGCGCTAGGAGGTCCTCAGGCAGGAAGGGGATGTCGGAAGAGGACGAAGAAGAAGAGGAAGAGGAAGAGGAGGAGGTAGAGGAGGCGCTAGAGGAAGTGTCCCCTCGGCGCAGACGACATGGCCAGTTTATCCCCAAGGCTATCAGCGCCTCCCCGGGAAAACGCGCAACTGCTTCTGCGAAGCATACAGCGTCAGCCTCCAAGCCGACGAAACGCCCTACTCGCGCGTCTGGCCCTGTCGAATCTGAGCTCGAAAGAAGGCGACCTTCCGGCGTGGTGGTCGAGATCTTGCACGCGAGGAACGAGACCTTCGCGGAGTTGGCACTGCGCAACGCTTCCAAGACTCCGACCAAGGTCCTCAAATCCTCGGCGAAGGACAAGAAGCCAGCCTCGCAGGGGAAGAAGATGACCACGGCACGTGCTACGAAAGGCAAGGCGGCTGCTGCCAAAGCCGCTTTTGTCAAGAGCGTCGCCCGTCCTACGTCTCGTCGGCATTCTGCGCCCGTCTCGCGTGTTTCGACTGAGAAACGCTCTACACGTAGCACTCCTGGGCCTGTCCACGGTGTCAGGTACGACAAGCAGGGCAGGATCATCAACCCTGAGAAGGTGGGGACCGTCTCGGAGGATGACGAGGAAGAGGAAGAAGAAGAAGAAGAAGAAGAAGAAGAAGAAGAGCCGGCTCCGAAGAGAACGCCGGTGAAGAAGCCTGCACCCGTGAAGACGGCTAAGCCGAAGAATAAATCATCCCCGTCGAAAGCCAAAGCCCCTGCATCCAAGAAAACGCTCACGACGTCAGCTCGGCCGGCCCGTAGCATCAAGAGTACAGGCACTACCCGCTCTGCCTCATCATCCAAGAAGCCTGTGACCAAGAAGTCCGTGTCGCCCAGGAAATCAGCATCACCGAAGAAGCCAACAACGCCAAAAAAACCTGCCTCCAAGAAGTCGCCCCGTAAGCCCACGTCTGCCGCCAAGAATTCCACCCGCGGCCGCCCCAGGAAGTCAGGTGCCCCAGCGTCAACCCCCAAGTCGGGCAGCAATGCGACGGCAGGGAAGGTCAAACCACGAGCCGCTCCTCCCGCCAGTGGGAAAGGCAATGCCAAGACCGAGGGGTTCGTGAGCGATGATGACTCGGACTCTGAGCATGAGGACAATGTGGATCAGCGTGAAAACAACCACGAGGAAGCTGAAGACAACCTGGACGAACCGGAAGACGACCAGGAGGAACCTGAGGACAACCAGGAGGAACCAGAGGACGAGGACATGGCTGAACCGGAGGACGAGGACAAAGCTGAACCAGAGGATGAGGACATGGCCGAGCCTGACCTGCAAGTCGAGATCTCCGAAATACAAGTTGAGAGTGTCGTCGTGGATGCCATGATGACAGACGAACAGCTGCTGGATGACATATTTGGTCCTGAGCCGCAGGAAGAAGGGGCTCAACAAGAAGAGGCTCAAGAGGAAGATGCCCAGGATGAGGAGGCCCAGAACGAAGAGGCTCAACTCGAAGAGGCTCAGGATGAGGAGGCCCAAGCCGATGACGCTCAGGATGAAGAGGCTCATGAAGAAGAGCCACGTGAAGAAGACGGGATTGTCGAACATGACGTGAGTGCCGCTCTCGAGCAGACGTGATATTGGGTTCTCACAATCGTGCTCAGCGGCCGGAATCACCCCCTCCGAAGGAGCACGAGGGGCCAGACTCGGATGATGAGGCGGATCTTGGCGGGCCCAGGAAACAGAACCCGCAGTTGCAAGGTGAGAACCACGACAATGCGGAGTCCAAGGAAGACGAAGAGCAGGAGCCAGCTGGCAATAACGGCACTGATGGAGCCGGCCTGGTTGATGATGGACACGAACAGTCTGATCAGGCGCCGGAGGCGCAAGCTGACGATGATGACTTGCTGGGCCAGGGGTACTAGTATATGAAACGCCACACTGGCGAAAAAAGTGGGAGGCCTGCAAAGATCACCGTTCGCACTGCTTATCAGGTGTGAACTGGAGCAGCGCTCCTCCATCGTCTTTTTGTTACCGTATCATAGTTTATGTGCTAGATAATTCTCTCCTCTGCTGTTTTTGAAGTGTAGTTTGTACATCTCGATACAGCATGTTTGTTGTCGTCTATCTTGAATGTGATCTCAATTCCATGAAACTGCCCCCAGGTGCATGCGAGTCATCATGGAGTTTCCAACCACTTTCCTTCACGGAATGCGGCGACGACCATGATCACCCCGCGGGATCACGAGCGGAGTGTGACGAACAAAGCTCGCTCACGTTTTCAGCACAGCCATCCATCGTTCTAAATCACGCGCCTTCGGAGAGTTACGTTTACGTGTGAGCGACGTCATCTGCCCCGTGGGCGCAACGTAGCACGCACAGGGCATGTAGGCGCCCACGTCTACAAGGGCGGGGTATCGACAACCTTAACGTCTCAACTCCTCCCCTCCTCTCTTCTCTGCATCCCCTGCATCAAGCACAACCAGCACAGCACAGAAACGCAGCATGTCCCAAACCTCACAAACACCAGAGGACGTCTACACCCGGCGTCGCTCCGGGCAGCCTGCCACCACCTCCGGCACCTCGGACACACTCGCCAAGGCGTCCGCAACGGTCAGCGCTAAGAAGGAGGAAGCGAAGCAGGGGTTTGCGCGTATGACCGAGATTGCGGGCGAGGGGGTACGGAGCGGCGCGTATTGGTATCCTATCAAGGTGCCTTTCCTTCCTCGCTGGTCAAACTACGTATGCACATGCTAACAGGATGAACGCAGGGAATCTTCTACCTCCTCGCGCACCCCAAGCTCCTCCGCCCCCTCATCCCAACAATAGCACTCTCAATCTTCGTCTCCCTCATCATCACAATGTCCATCTTCGGCGCTCTCTACCTGCCCACGTCCGCCGTGCTGAGCATCTTCAACGGCCCCGTTGGGTTCGTAAGCGCTGTCACGGTGCTGTTGAGCTTCTCGGGTACGGTGGTCAATGCGCTCGCGAGGAGCTTGTTCATGCAGGGCGCGCTGGAGGGGGTGTTCGACCAGGTGCGCAATCCCTGTCCTACGCCCGGACAGCTGCTGACCCCCGCAGGTGCTGCTGGAACACGACCTGGAAACGCTCGTCTCCCGCGGGCGCGAAATAAAGAAAACCAGCACCGGAAAGCGGCTGGGCGCGGCGCTCACTCGCCCACTCTCCCGTTTCTCCCCCCAGGCAGTGCTCCGCTACGTGCTCTCGATCCCGCTCAACCTCATCCCCCTCGTCGGCACGGTCTTCTTCATCCTGTACAACGGGGTGCGCGGCGGGCCCAGCTGGCACGAGCGGTATTTCCAGCTGAAGAGGTTTGACAAGGAGCAGAGGGCAGAGTTTGTCCGCAAGAGGAGGGGCGCGTATTCCAGGTGCGTGCGCTCATTCGCTTAACCCCCTCGGAGCCTGCTGATACGGGAGGGAAGCTTCGGCGCTACGGCCCTCGCGCTCAATATGGTCCCACTTGCTAGCCTGTTCCTGACCTTCACGAGCGAGGTCGGGGCTGCGCTCTGGGCATGCGATGAGGAGAAGCGCGGGGCGTTGGTAGGGAGGGTCGATGAGGGCGCCGGGGCGGTCAAGGTGGGCAAGTAGCCAGATCCTTGGGTACCCGTGCTTGGAACGTGTGGGGAATGGGATTCTGTACATATTGTATATCGCAAGTGAATGACACTGTACCTCTAACGGATGTCCCGAGCTGCCCGCTACGAGGAGGGATCGTGTGCCGTTCTGTCAAGTGCGCCTAGCTCGCCCGCAGACCAGATCAGCTGTGGTTCCTGCTTGGGATGTTTCTGCTGTAATGTGTGTCTGCGTTATCATTGGTTATCAGTGCTTCGCGTTATCATTGGTTATCGCGAAGCACTTGGGACAGACGAGCTGCACGGGACATGCTTTGAATGCCAGATGCTGGCATATGCCATAATGGCAAACATCAGGCATTCCCTGGTTGGTCCATGGGTGCATACATTTAGCATGAGCAACCATAAGATGGCTACTCACCAACAGGGCAATAAGTTTACGTGAGGAGCATCATTTCTTTCCTTTGCCGGTGTCCTGATTTGGGGATTCATTGATTATGGGTGGAATCCAAATCAGGCTGAATAATCTGAACCACTTTGGGCCGCAAGTCGGCCCAGAGTGGATCAGACTACTGTATAGGTACTGCACTAACCATGACTTGTGGCCCCCAGGTTGGTGGTGGTGGTGTCCTCAACTGGATGCCAGGTCATCTACTAGGAGGCAGTTATCCAGGGACTGGGGCTGAATTGTAAGGTGTACCGCGCGTGCTGGCTGTCCACGCGTCTCCGGTGAGCCTCAGTAGCTCAACATGCACGACCAGAAACCGGTCGTGCTCATCACCGGCTGCTCGAGCGGGGGGATCGGCTACGCCCTGTACGCCTCTCTTCCCTCTTCCCCTTGCGCATCGCGGCAAGCTAACCCCCGTGTCTCGGACAGATGCGAAGCCTGGTCCCCGCACGCCTCAGCAGTGTACGCAACCTCTCGCCGTCTCTCGTCCATGCCCCCGGCGGGGGGCAACATCAAGGTGCTCGAGCTGGACGTCACGAGCGGTGAGAGTGTGGAGCGGGCTGTGCGGGAGGTGCTGGGCAGGGAGGGGAGGATCGACGTGGTTGTGAGTAACGCGGGGGGGATGAGTGTTGGTGCGTCTTGCAGCTATTTCCTCTTCCTGCGCCTGCTGCGCTGCCTTCGCTGTTCCCTCACCTTCCTCAATTCCTGCCCTGCGTCCGCTGCCTCGGTATGTAACAGGAGTGCTGACGCCCCGCAGGCCCCATCCTGGACGCAGACATGGACGAAGTGCAGCGGAGCTTCGATACGAACGTGTTTGGGATGCACCGGCTAGCGCGGGCAACCATCCCGGCGATGATAGACAAGCGCCACGGGCTGTTCGTGATTATGTCGAGCATCACTGCGCTCGTTCCTGGGTACGTCCCCCTGTCACCTCCTGCCCGCTTCCCACTCCCACCCCTCCTGTGTGCTATACCCCCTTTGCGCGTTCCTCTATGCGCGTAGCAGTCGCTGATCGTGGGCAGACCATGGCACGGTATCTACTCCGCCGGCAAAGCCGCCCTTCTAAACTACGGCGAAACGCTCGACATGGAGTGCGCCCCTCTGGGCGTACGCGTGCACGTGCTCATCCCCGGAGCCGTCCGCTCCCGCCTGAGCGACAACGAAGGCCAGCGGTGGCCCGGGCTGCCTGCCGGCTCGCTCTGGGCAGCGTGGGAGGGAGCGGTGCGGCGGAGGATCGTGGCGAGTCAGAGGCCGGGGGTGAGCATGGACACGCGCGTTTTCGCGGAGAGGGCGGTGGGGGCGATGAGGCGCCAGTGGGGTAGGAAGGGGCTCGGGCAGAGGATCGTCGATGGGGGTTTGGCGTGGACTTATTGGGTCTTGACGTGGTTGCCGAGGAGCTGGGCGCTGGGGATTCAATGGGGGAAGCAGGGAGAGAGGGATAAGGCCAAGGATGATTGAGGGGTGCTTGCGCCGTGATGGAGAAACACAAGCTAGATATATGCGCCCATTTCAACACTTGCTTATTATCACCTTCCCTGTTGTCTACTGTACTCCACGGTATGACTGTATTGCTTTTCAGATGCACATGATATCCGCCCACATGGCCGGGAATAGTAACAACTGCGCCGGAACCGAGCCGCTCCGATAAGGAAGTCCCAACCGGGTTCTCAGGTTCCGGTCGTGTGCTCGCTCTTTGCTTCTCGTCCAACTCGTCGACTGGCAGGAGGCAGGATGGCGTTGCCTCAGTATTCTTTGATGGATCTGCTGACTGAAGGGAGCAACTCTAGATTGGGAGCTCAAGAGAAAGGAGCGCTTGCTTCCCCGCCCAAACCTCAGCAACGTCGACGAACTCTGTTGGCTCGCATCGTCCTTGCATGCTTCACTGGATTGGCCCTTCTCTGTGTTGTACTCGGATCCACGGCTGCTTTCAGCAGCCCAGAGCTACCGGACCTGCTCGATGCCTCGATCTCTGAGCTGCAAGCTGGGCTCGAGAGGGGCGATTTCACCAGTGTCGACCTCGTTAACGTACGTTCTGTTCTGTTCCTGTCGCTTTCCGGCTCAAGTTGCCCTCCAGTCATACCTGGCACGTATAGAAGAGGTGAACCTCCGCGGCCCGGCCCTCCGTGCGGTAATAGAAACCAACCCGATTGCGCTCTCCCAAGCCGCCGCGCTCGACTGGGAGCGCACGCTGTACGGCGCCCGCTCGCCGCTGCACGGCATCCCCATCATCGTCAAGGACAACATCGCGACCCTCGCATCGGAGGGGATGAACACAACCGCAGGCTCGTGGGCACTACTGGGCTCCATCGTGCCGGGGGATGCGACGGTGGTCGAGAAACTCCGGAAGAAGGGAGCGATCATCCTCGGCAAAGCAAACCTGTCCGAGTTCTCCCACGCCAGGGGCCAGCTCGCCTCAGGCTGGTCGGGGAGAGGTGGGCAGTGCACGAACCCGTATTTTCCTATGGCGGATCCGTGCGGCTCATCGGCGGGGTCCGGAGTTGTCAGCGCTATTGGACTCGCGGCGGCCGCGCTCGGGACAGAGACAGATGGAAGCATCGTCTGCCCCAGCCAGCATAGCAACCTTGTGGGCGTCAAGCCAACCGTTGGGCTTACAAGTCGTTGGGGAGGTAGGCTGACGTTTCCATCTGATATACGTGATATCTGATGAAGACTGTAGTTATTCCGATCTCGGAACATCAGGACACCATCGGGCCGATGACGCGTTGGGTGTCCGACGCTGCCTCGATCCTCAGCATCATGTCCGGCCGCGACGTACGTGACAACTACACGCTCGCTGCTCCGGCCTTGGTTCCCGACTACAGCAAAGCACTCGACCGCTTTGCACTCAAGGGCGCTCGGATTGGTATTCCCCGAAAGGCATTCATGGAAGCGAACTACACCGGTACGGACGAGTACGTCCACCAGGTGTTCGAGCAAGCGATACAGATCATCAAGCAGCTCGGGGCTACGATCGTCGATCCTGCAGATCTTCCGAGCGCCTACGACCTGGTGCACAGCAAGAGGGAGACTGCTGTCTGTGACACCGATATGAAGATCGATCTGAACCGATATCTGGCAAACCTGGTCGAGGTGCCATCTGGCGTTAGAACATTGGAAGAGCTTATCAAGTGGAACGAAGATCATGCAGAGCTAGAGCTTCCAGAAAACTACACAAGTCAATCAAGGTGAGGTGCAGCTTGCCTTTCGAGAATGGCACTGATGGTATCCAGCTTGATTGCCGCTCAGGAAACGACCGGTTTCAACGCGAGCTACTACCAAATGCTGCACGAAGACTACAGAATGGGAAGGGAGAACGGTATCGACTATGCTCTGAAAGCGTACAATCTGGATGCCTTGCTCCTCCCCAGTACAGGCAAGTGCCTCTCAGCATCCTCGTTCATCATGACTGACAGTTCCCAGGGAGAACCACTCAGGCTCCCGCCATTGCCGGATACCCCATCATCACCGTTCCGCTGGGCTTCTATCCAGCAAATGTAACAATCAAGTCGACAGGACCCGTGACCGTCTATCCTGCGCCAGGCGTGCCGTTCGGACTCAGCTTCTTGGGAACGGCATACAGCGAGTACACTCTGATGGGTTTCGCGTACGCCTTTGAGCAGAAGACGATGACTCGACTGACCGGAAAGCCGTACGCCATCCCTCAAACTCAGCTGGCAGACTTCGTTACTTCCGGAAGCTCGAGAAGCCGCCGGGCCATGCACAGCACCCTTAAACTCCTGCTGAAGCCTGTTCGCACCCTGCTCTCCGTTTGCTTCTCACTCTAGACTTATGCGGCGTGGACATTGCCATAACAAGCGCGCATATACGTATTCCGAGAGGTGCGGTGGATTTGTCATCATGAATTAATGTTTACTCGCGATCGCCCGATTGGTGCCAGATAAGACATCCGTCGCGATTCCTGTCATGAAGAATCACCTTGCTGGCAGTCGCATATACTCTTGTGCCGCTTCAGCATGGGTCTTCATCCACTTCCTCATCTCATCCCACCTGGCCAAGTGGCCTTGCTCCGGTTCCCATTCTGCAAGATCGACATTCTCCAAGCTTGCTGGATATGTGAGCAGTGAGATATAAGGGGACGATGGTGCTGGCTGTCGTTGCGCATATCCTCGACATCTCCCGCAATGGCTCTGTTCACCATTCTGTTTACTCTCTGTCTCGGCCTGGCCCAAGCTTGGCCTTTGCCTGATCTCATGGAGGCAACCTTTGTGGAGCTCCAGAACGGTCTCGACTATGGCGACTTCACGAGCGTTGATCTTGTGACCGCGTACTTCCAACGCATCGCGGAGGTGAACACGCAAGGCGCGACCCTCCGAGCGGTGATTGAGACCAACCCGTCGGCACTAGCGCAGGCCACTGAGTTGGATTGGGAGCGCCAAGTTTATGGAAAACGCAGTCCGCTGCATGGACTTCCAATCATCGTCAAGGACAACATCGCAACGATGGCTTCAGACGGCATGAACACAACGGCTGGAAGCTACGCCTTGCTTGGCTCGATTGTTCCAGGAGACTCCACTGTCGCGGAGAAGCTCCGTCGAGCCGGCGCTATCATTCTGGGCAAAGCAAACTTGGTAAGCACAGCATCGCGATGCGTGTACTCACGGCTTACTTCGGTAGTCTGAATGGGCTCACTTCCGTGGAAATCTCGCATCGGGGTGGTCTGGTCGTGGTGGTCAATGTACCAACCCCTATTATCCGAACGCGGACCCGTGCGGCTCTTCCTCTGGTTCTGGCGTCTCTAGCGCTATTGGTCTTGCTGCCGGTGCTCTGGGAAGCGAGACGGATGGAAGCATCGTCTGCCCCAGTAATCAGAACAATCTGGTCGGTATTAAGCCAAGTGTAGGCTTGGTGAGCCGCTCGGGCGGTAAGCTCAGTCGGACCGGCGCAAAAGCGAAATCTCACATTCGCCCTTCAGTTATTCCCATATCAGAACATCAGGACACAGTCGGACCCATGACCCGCTGGGTTGCCGATGCAGCTGCTCTCTTGACTGTTATCGCCGGGTGGGACGTGCGCGACAACTACACTCTTGCGGCACCACCTCTTGTACCTGACTACACCACTGCACTGAACGTGAACGCTCTGCAAGGTGCTCGCATTGGTGTACCGCGGATCGTATTCGACCAGGACAACTATACAGGCAATGATCCATACGTTAACGTGGTGTTCAACCAGGCCATCGAGACGCTGAAAGGACTGGGTGCAACGATTGTCGATCCGGCTGATCTTCCCAGCGCGCTTGAGATCACGATGAGCAATAACGAGACTATTGTATTGGATACGGACTTCAAGGTACGGTCCCAGATGCAACTTAGGTGTAGGTGCATTGAATGAGGAGCAGATTGACATCAACCGGTATCTTGCAAATCTGGTCGAGGTGCCGACAGGAGTGCGTACTCTGGCGGACCTCATCTTGTTCAATGAGCAAAACGCAGGTCTTGGTAGCTACATTTCCTTGCTACAACTGAATCAGGTAGCTGATCGCGATTGAGCAGAATTGCCAACCAACTATAGTGATCAATCAATGTAAGCTGAACACAGTAGAAAATGTTCCCTCCTTGACCATGATGTAGTTTCATCGAAGCGGAAGCGACCACCGGGTTCAACTCGTCCTACTACACAGCATTGTATGACGACTACGCCCTCGGGCGCACCAATGGCATAGATGCGGCATTACAACAATACAACTTGGACGCTCTGATCATGCCGAGTCCGGGTAGGCGATGGACTGTCGATAAAGAGCTTGGCTGATGACCAATTAGGATACACGACTGTACCCGCAGCGATCGCCGGGTATCCCATTATCACCGTCCCACTCGGTTTCTATCCGCAGAACGTGACGATCCAGTCTGCCGGCCCGGTCACCGTGTATCCTGCACCAGGCGTGCCGTTCGGTTTGGCATTCCTTGGCACACAGTTTAGCGAGTATAAACTCGTCGGCTATGCATACGCATACGAGCAGCAAACCATGACGAGGCTGCAGGGCAAGCCATACGTCGTTCCCCAGACACAGTTGGCAGATGTCATATCGGGATATCCTTACTAGACATGTTCGTTCCATGTGTGTGCATCGTAATAGATTGGTTGCAATTAGAAGCTACGGTCGCATTACAAAGATGACGAATTGTTGAACGGATGTGAGATAATGTTGAAACTGAATTATAGGCGAGATCTACGCAGAAAGATGTGATATTAGCACAAATGCGGATAAGACATGGTGAGAAAGAAGGATCAGCTTGTCAATTAAGTCATAGATGCAGACGTGCTGCCCTTAGGCATCCAGGGGTCCGCCCTCGGCTAAGAGGTGCCATTGTGGTCGAGATCGACACTCATCAGGAAGGATATGCGACTGGAGAGTGACTTACATAGTTGCACGAAAGCTCGTTGCCATAGCTGAGAGGCGCTAGGGATCGCGATCAGGACTTGGTTTTCAATGCTGAGGACCGTCAGCTTATAACGAGTTGAAGTCAGATCATGACGTACCAGATAGCTTCTCGATCTCGCCGGTGAGAGAAGAGATGAGCCGATAAGACCATTCGTCGATCTTCCTCTGGCCTCCAGGCACATCGGGGCATTTCGAGCAGCGTTCAGTGCCTCTTTGCATGACGGCATCGATGACTAGGCTCATCCTGAACAGCTCTTCCATCGCAATGCGACTGTTCTTCCCAATCTCGGCACGAAGCAGGTTGATGTACACTTCCGTCCAGTGGACCTTCTGGCAGCCGGGGCACTTGGGAGCAAGGGGAGTTAATGCCGCGGCCCAGTTGCGTACCACCGCGTCCCTCGCCATATGCATTTGGATAAGCTGGATGAGACGGGAAGCAGTCATCGACTCAAACTCCTTGACTAGTCCGAGTTTTGCCATGAGATCGTCACCGAGACTCTGCCGAGCGGTCTTCTCCAGCTCCTTGTCGAGGTTGAAACGTGCGGCGATGGCGAAGGCGCGCAGTGGATCTCCTTCGATGAACGAGTCGAACTGGGAGCGAAGGCCGCGAAGGGCGTTCGGAACCTTGTACATCTCCGCTGCGGCGTAGCATTCCTGCCATTGTGTAAGGGAAAGCACTGTCGGGCTCGACATCGGATAGATGAAGCGAAGCAGGATGTCGACGATCGTTGGGCTGAGCTGAATATCGACAAACGCGGCGAGGTCGCCTTCGAGCTTGTCTTGAGCGAGGATGATATCCTTGAAGCCGCCATCGAGCTCCGCGAGTAGCACCCGATGAACGTTGAAGAGTAATATCTCGGTTCCCTCCACAGCGCGCAGCGTCAAGTCGGATATGTTGAAGTTGAATGTACTCGAAACCGGCTCGACTTCTCCATCCCCGAGCAGATCAGAATCTTCGGTTCCGGGACTGTCCATCAGAATATTGTCGTCACGATGGGAAGATGTATATGATGCCTGACAGATGTCCATAAGTACACGGTATTGGTTGGGTAAACATCAACGTACACTGTCATCAGACATGGTGGACGTCAGAAAGAGGGGCGGAGGGAAGGAAAGGCGGAAAGGCACCCATCACCCACCACCCTCAAATTTTCGCGAAGTGGCCCGAGCGCAATTACGGTGTGGATCAATGGGAATGACCTGGAATCCCGCCACATAAGGATCCTGCGCAACCATAATTGGCCACCCTCACGAACGCGGCGGGGCGAAGGTCTTTAGGGAGCCTTCGCCATATAGATCGTTACTGAATCAGATGACGCATGAAATAGAGCTGTAGTTATTCCAGCCTAGCGTGTGTTGGAGGGCATCGTGTTTCACTGAAAGAAAAGCAGGCTACGAGCACTTGACGGGAGAGCTGCTAGGGCCACAAAACACGTACGCCCAAAATTCTTTGCGCAATATTGTTAGCGGCTGTGCCGCGGATGCATTTCCACTTAGCTCAGGGCAGGCTCTCACAGGTGACCGACATTGGTCTTCCGACAGCTCCCAGCTCCGTCTGGTGGCCGCATTATGCGAGCCTGCTTGACTGTACAATTCCATGACCTCTGGCTTCACACTGTTGCAGTTCCCTTCCCTGGACATCATTTACGCTAGTCGCTTTGTCGGATGCCTTGTGGTGGCGCATGCTACCGATCAAGTGAATTGATTTCAGTCATACGGCAAGATATCTCCGTCGCCTTACTTGTCATCTAGACGCGAGGTGTGCAACTCAGTTTCGAGGTGTTTACCCGGTGCCTTCGGTGAGGAGTCGTGGTAGCTCTGCGGCTCTATGGTTCTGCATCAGAGGACGATTTGGAGATTCAATTTCGGAAGAGATGTACAGCTTGTGTTCTTCTCCTGTGTTCTTCCGGTAAGGTCGGTCATCCTCGCGGTGATCTATCCCGCTGATTCCCAGTTGAGAAGGATAAGGGTAGCCATCTTCGTGTGCATATGCGACTGCAACGTTGGCCCCACTATAGCCATGCCAGTTGCGCTAGTCGAACGATCAGTTAGGCACTTGCGGCAAGCAATGACGCGACCGCCCAGATGCTACGTTGATACAATCCGCCAGCGATAACGACTTTACAGTTCTATTTCCGCCCCCTCATGCGTACCTGACCATGTTCGCGTCTTGACTGGACTCCTCGTGCGCCGTGGCTTCGTCGCCGTCGTTGCACGTGGTTTGACTCTGCTTATCTGGCTTCTCGGTCCGTAAACCTCACCGTGCGATTTCCTAATTCGGCCTGCTGCGGTTGGTCATCGGAAAATGTTTCCCATAGCTGGTGGCGTCATGCTGGCAAATACCTGACAATAGAGCTTCATCTGTTGAGGCAGCTTGTACTCCGCCTATCGTTCAATGGAGTACCGGAGCATACGCACCATGGACCTTGCTGGCCGATATGATGGCGTACGATTTGCTTATATGCCGACACACAGAGGAGCCCTCACCACGGCAGTCCTAGGGAGTCCCACGCCCTTGTGACTTCGAGTGCTTCTAAAGGATCTGCTCTCTGTCCGAAGATGGCGACCGTGGCCGAGCAAATGGGCCATCATGGCGAACTCGCCTTCGATTTTGTCAATGGAGAGGTCCCCACCACGTATCTCAGCGGCGTTGATACAACGATAACAAGGTCGACCTCGCAGAGAGAGAAGTTCTCCACTGAGGAGAAGACGAGCAACACTAGCGACGAGGAACTCGGCAAGGTGTCCAAGCTCGAGGTTGATGAAACCGCCTCGGACAACAGCAGCACGAGGGAGGTCATCACCGACTATCGCCAGCTGATCACCCAAGTTATCTCGCCCGAGGATGACCCTTCCCTGAATCCCTGGACCTTCCGTATGTGGTTTGTCGGTCTCGGTCTGTCTACGTTCGGTGGAGTTCTGGCTGAAATCTACTACTTCAAACCGTGAGCGGAGCATGTCGTCATATGAATACCGTTTCTGATCACAACGGTTCTACAGACAAACCATTCTGGTTTCGACCATGTTCCTGGCGATTATCTGTGGGTACACTCGTCGTATCTGACGAAAGTGGTATTGAAGCGCATGCAGCCTACGTAATCGGCGAAGGATTGGCCGCATTCATTCCAAGGCGGGGTATTTTGAGGTACCTGAACCCCGGGCCGTTCAACAAGAAGGAACATGCCGCTATTGTTAGATCCTTGGCTCGCTTGCGTTTAAAATCGTTTTGATGCTCTTTCAGGTTATCATGGCGAGCGCTGCGGCGAACAGCGCACTCGGCACCGAGATTCTTGCTGTTCAACGGCTCTACTACGACCAGACTCCCAATCCTGCGATGTCGATCTTCATGCTATTCAGTTCTCAGCTGATGGGATACGGAATGGCTGGTCTCATGCGCCCTATTCTGCTGTATCCCACCCGCATGTTGTACCCGACTGTCCTTCCGCTCATCAGCATGTTCGAAACCCTCCATGGGGATCGGCGGGAAGTGCAGCTAAAGCTGAAGCTCTTCTGGGTCGCCTTCTTCTGGTGAGTATTCTCTGCCATATTTGTGGAGCCTGTGGACTTGCGCTGATAGTTCAATGTAGTATCTTCTTCTGGGAAATAGTGCCGGAGGTAAGCGCTGATGATGGCGTGCATGGCAATGAAGACTGATGCTATCCGGGTAATGAAGTGGATCTTCCCGCTCCTGACTGGTCTTTCGGTATTCTGTCTGGCCAATCCGAATTCCATGCCCTTCACCTTGGTCTTCGGTGGAAGTAACGGCAATGAGTAGGTTGTATCGGCTTTGGGCCAACAACAATCAGCTGACCTCTTTTGTAGGGGCCTGGGTGTCGGTTCCCTCTGCTTCGATTGGCAGTACATATCTGGTGGCGTCTCCCCGCTGGCCATTCCTCTTCAAGCGCAAATGGCCAACTTTATTGGATATCTGCTCTGTATCGCTGCATTCTGCGGTGTATGGTTCGGAAACATCTATGAGGCGCAGAGCTTCCCCTTCGTAAGCCTTGACAATCGAGTGAGAAAGCTCCTCGCTGAGCTTTGTTCTCAGCTCTCGCAAACTCTGTTCTTCGCGAACGGGTCGCAGTACGACCAGTTGCTCATTCTTGATGAAAACTTTGAAGTCGACTATACCAAGCTTGCTGGTATGCAAACCTGTCACAAGCAGCCATGCATTCCACTCATATTCTTCAGAGGTCGGCCTGCCATGGTATGCCTCCACATATGTGGTCACTCTGCTGGTGTCGAACAGTACAGTTTTTCACCGCACCGGTTGTTTGCATGGCTTATACAACTCTAGTGTCATTCTCCGCCACTATTGTCCATTTGCTGCTTTGGTAAGCTGAGCAGAAAATTTGACGGCCGCATGGTGTCTAATTGGAGTCCAGGAATCGTAAGGATCTAGCGCTGGCTTGGTCCTGGGCCGCGCCCAGCAGCCTCCTTCGGTTGGCGCGTAACTTTAACTGGCGCTTCTGGGAAGCTAGCGAGATGAAGGCACCAGCCAATGAAGAAGATCTGGACCCCCATTACAAGGAGATGCTGAAGTATAAAGATAGCCCGGATTGGTGGTATGCTTGTTGCTTTGAATGCATACGTCGTCATCTCACTGCGCCTTAGGTATGCCATCACCTGGGTGCTCGCCATGGTTGTCGGCTTGATTATTATTTACGAAGCCAATTCCACATTACCTTGGTGGGGATATTTCATCGCCATTATTTTGGCGATTATCTGCATTCTCTTCTTCGGTTGGTGACTCACAAATATGCTCCCTGGTATGATGATTGACATTCCCACTCTGCCCAGGCGCTCTTGGAGCTATTACCGGCCTCAACGCTTCCGTCAGCACCTTCCTGCAGATGGTCGGAGGTTACCTGTAAGTTATAATCTGAAAATGTGCATGTGGCTGTTCTCAGGCACCATCTAGGCACCCTGGGAAGCCCGTCGCGAACATGTACTTTGTAAGTGTGTAGAGTGATTCGTCGTTGATTGCTGACCGAGCGCAACAGGTTCTTTGGAGCTACAACAGCGTCAACCAGGGCATCCTGCTCCTTCGGGACTTGAAGATCGCGCAATGTATGGAGATTGTACCCGACGTCTCGTGGTTCTTTCCTGACCACCTTGCAGATGTTAAATTACCCCCTCGCTGCACTTACACTGTACAGATAATCGGAACTCTACTCGGCGCCCTGCTCAACTGGATCATGATGAACTCAATCGTCGAGAATCAGCGCGAGATTTTGCTCTCCGTCGAGGGTACAAACATTTGGTCAGGACAGCAACCTCAGTATGCCTTTCCCGTGATACGTCCGACTCTTGGCTGAACCTCAGAGTAGAGCTTATAACAGCCAGGCTGTTGCTTGGGGTGGTCTCGCTCATCAGTTGTTCGATGTTGGCCAGCAGTACCAGTGGGTCCCGCTCGCCTTCCTCCTCGGTATTGCGGCGCCCATTCCGTTCTGGGTAATTCACCAGTTCTGGCCCAAGCTGAGAATGGATTACTACGTGAGTTGCCTTTGAGTTCATTGTTGCAGTTGCTGACGACCTGCCTCAAGTACACGCCAATCATCATGTACGCGGCGTGACAGTCTTCATTTGCCTCCTTACTGACACCTTCTAGCTCATACATTGGCTGGCTCTGCGTCGGCATCAACTCCTCCGTCCTTAGCTATTTTGCGGTCGCCTTCTTCTCTCAGTGGTACCTGCGCAGGGTGGGCTGTATCCTCCATGTTTCCTAAGGGGTGTACTAAAACGCTGCACATTAGAAATATCCCGTCTGGTTCAGGAAGTACAACTACAGTGAGGAGCTTCTCGTCCACATTTTGCTTCTTGGATTCAACTTTTTTTTCTAGTCCTGGCTGCTGCCCTCGACGGTGGTACTCAAGTCATGGTCTTCATCCTCTCGTTTGCGGTCCAGGGTGCTAGCGGTATGTCATATCTACGCTGTTGCGCGACTCTTTCTTATCCATCTGGTCTAGGCACGGCAAACATGTTCCCTGCGTGGTATGTCTCGAGCCGTTCTTTCCACCGTATGCCTTCTGAAACTTATATTTAGGTGGGGCGCCAACCAGGGTGGCAACTATGACCGCTGCTACTATTACTACTAGCCAATTCTGCCGCGCTGTTTGTTTCTCGCCTGACCCTCCTTCCCTCTCCCTGCGTAGACGATCTCGTATCTACCGCGCGTGCCCTCCGACGCAGGGTTCCTTCTGTTGTAGAATAAAGATACAGAGCTGTAAAGATATCGTTTGACCCCGGTGCATTCCATGATAACCCCGATAAACCTAGGAGGAAATCCAGAGGGATCCATGTTGCCGACTATGATCGAAGTCGCCGAAGGGGAGCGGGCCATGCGGCGTGATAAGGTGTGACGGCGGAGGATAGCGCAGGACAGCACGGGACAGCGCAGGATGATTGTCCCCACACGCGCCTTTAAATTGTTCCGCTCGGCGCACGCGGACGAGAAGGAAGGAAGCATGCAACAGCGCGTGACTTCAAAAGGTCGGAAATAGGACACAAAATGGCGAGGTCGATTGAGCTCCTGTACAAACGGGACCTCCCAGTAGGCCGCCACACTGCTATCGAAGAACAAATGTCCGTAAAGTATACAGTAGTTCACTGATTTCGAGGCACAGGAGAAGCTTCCGCAATGTTGGGTCAAAAGATAGCGACCGACCCGGCGGAGGCAGTTAGCTTAGGGCAGGCACTTACGTGTCCAGACCCCGTCTGTTGTACGTACCGAATTGAGAACTGGAAGTGTGACGTGCATGCATTGGCGAATCGCAAGATATCCGCAAGCTTACTTTCCTGTGTTGAGAAGTGCTGCGCGTTGCCTTCCTTACTTTGAGCCCTGGCACATTCATTCCTGGCTTTTTGAGGAGCGTGACTGTTGCGCAGGTACGGGGATTATGCAAACTGGGCTAAACTTGTACGGTCAAGCTAGCCTCTTCGTTCCTGGCGCGTACCCTACACTGTATAGTCATTTGATGTTGTGTGATTTGGAAGTGACAAGATGGCCGCGGAGGACGAGTCAAGGATGAACAAACATGATATTGGACCCCATTGGCTGGAATAGAGATGGTTCTTCGCTTGTGTTCTGTGAGTCTGGTCAACCGCCACGCTCTGCATCATCCGTATGCGAACGACTATAGCAGATTTCACGATTCCACACACAGCTGGGCATGTCTATGCTCTAGTGATGCTATGGAACGCCTGGCAGTTCTGAAGACGATAAGGTCGATTGGTGCCATACCGTTTAGGGTGGTTACCGGTTGGTAGATCCATTTATGCGGCAGCACGAACATGCTGTTGCATCAACAAACCTGAAAGCCGGAAAAAATTGTTGTTTGAGCAGTTGCGGTGTCCTTGGAAAACCTTCTCCACCTTCGCAGCATGGTTGGGCCGGAATGCACGCAATGGAGTTTCCGAACTCGTCTTGCTGCGGTTGGACTAACAAGACTTCGAAAGGCACTGCCAGTGTCCTTCTCGTACGGAGGATAACCGTCTTGAGCTTGTGCATTACACTTCTGTTGACGGTCTAGGCCTCCTCTTGTAGCCGGTGCACTGGCCTGTGCCGGCCCGCTCGCTCGCTGGATTGTTCGATTCCTGGACGCCTGCAGCACACAGCTACGTCCATCTTTGGACGTTCGCACACTCATAATCCAGATACTTCTTTTAGGACTCAATGATGCTGGCCGTGATCGAAGCAGTTCGATGTTAACGTGGCATCCGTGGCTGCGGCTCCGTGCGCATTTGTTTTGCAGTCTTACAGACGTTTGTGCTTCGAAATGTAAGTACGCAACTCGACCGCTGACGTTATGGTTCACATATGTGCTTAAATTCAGGGGCGCACTGCGACCTCCAAGACTATCACGTCTTTCTGGATTGCATACTCTCACGCTGTGACTCATCTTTGAGAAGCTTCGACTAGCGACTGAACCATGTAGACCTCGGTCGGGACAATCTCTGGTCAGGTCCGGCTCACCGATGTTGCCGCTGTTTACACGGTCAACATCGCCAACAACGTTTGCACCATTGATGTCGAGGGCGAAGCGATGAAGACGGCCTTACACAATGAAAATCGGTCAGACAAGAACATCACCGCGCCTGAAAACGATGCCACACTACGTCGCAGATTGCTGAATCTAACGCAAAAGATGCCGAGGCGAATGAGAACGTAGAGCAGATACATATCGTCACCAACTATCTCCAGCTCGTTACCCAGGTTGTTTCACCTGAGGACGATCTCAATCTGAATTCCTGGACATTCCGAACGTGGTTCGTCGGCATTGGTCTGTCCACTTCGGAGCGGAGATATCATACTTCAAGCCGTAAGCCGGTGTCTAGGCGTTCCCAAGCACAGCGTAGAATTGGGGAGATTGTCCGGTATAATTGGCGTTGCAAGGCAGGTTTACATGTGGGCACGTCGTCCAAATCCTGCAGTAAGCCTCGCCTCGATCTAAAGCTGGCCAGCCTTCTTCGTCTAGCTGGCTGACCGAGGTCCCAGAACAGCGTCCAGAAAGCCATGAGAGTACGACAGACACTGATCATAAGCTTTCTGGAATCCATGCTATTGGAAAAGGCATTTGAGTCTGGACATTATGCTGACGCCTCGGCTGGTGTGCGTACCATGCCCCCATAATACGGGTCATCGATAACCTTCCCATCCCCGTATTCCCCAAAGAGCTTCACTACAGAATACAATCATGAGCAAATACTCGGACAATCAAGATGATAGTCCGTACCTATGGCCGTGGCGCCTTTCGGCTTCATCCTCGTCAAGTTGGACAGGTTCTGGCGGTCGGCAGCTAATATGTAATGAAAGTCGAAGAAGTCGCGTGGTTTGATAGCACGGGCCAAGTGATCAATGGGTATCTTATTCTAAGTTGACGACAATTAGCTGAAAAGTGGGGTTGGTCTGTTTCAGCTGCGTACCTCTTTACATATTTGCACGGTTCTGCATGCAGATTGTTAGCATAGAATCAGAAGACGGAGCAAAGCGAAAGAGGACAGTAGAAAGAGAGTTAGAGCGTCTTATAGAAGCAGAGAGCTGAAGCGTTCATATCCACTCGCTCGCATTGCTGACGTCCAATTGCCAGCGGAGAGCAGTTCCAGAGATCCGGCATGCGTGCAACCAGTTTATGATTGCCACCTGAGCGTTATTCGGACCTTCCAACTCTTCACCCTATCATGGAGAAACTAGGCAGCTTCAATCAGAGCAAGTGATAGCGACGTTTCGGAGCAAGGCCTTCGCAACGTAGCAGCTCGGACGAAGCTAATTCTCCCTTATGTCTTCCGTGACGGATCACGGAGAGATCCGACAAGGCTCTCTGCGGTGGTTGTGGTGGTACCAGGTCTGGCCAGCCCGAGACTCACCCCTGAGACACCGATCCAAAGCCGAAAAAGCCCTGCCGCGGGGAAGAGCGCTGAGCTGGACGCAAACGAGGTTGTGATCGGCTGAAGGGCCGGCCTGCGTTCGAGCTCGCATATAGTCTGCGCGGGAAAATCGAAAAAAGCACTCGACTGGCGAGAGAAATCACGCGTCTGGAGGGCGAAAAGATCGATACGGGATGTTGTAAGAGCCGTCCGGGGTGCACAGGCACGTACTGTAGCAGCGAGGATTATCCTGGTGGTGTGGCGGGCCGAGCTCTGGAAGGCGGAAAAGAGACCATGTGTGGGGCGCGGAGAGAAGATAGAGATTCCGTGAAGCCCCGGGCTGGTCCAGATCGAGGAACGGAGAATCAGCGGAACAGGCGGGAAAAGAAGGGAAGTGCTACCATTGCGAACCAGGCAATGGCTCACGCAGAAGCAACGACGACGGAAAATAAGGAAGAAAGTTGGACACTAACCGAACGTCAGGTTCCTCTCCAGTATGATACGCTGCCGTCCCGGCGCTGTCGACTTCGACCGTGTCACCCAATCCGCGCTGGTCGGCAGTATGCTTGAGCACGGCCTCGGCAAGCGGGCTGTACCGTAACCCATATATTCCCTCTAATCAGTCACTTGACCGGAACTTCTATTGGAAACACGCAGACCTGCGGCAGATGTTCCCCAGGCATACAACAAGCACCTTTACTTTCCCGTCGTCGGCGGGCTTGCCAGCGTGCTCTCGCGCGAGCACCGCAGCCGGGACGTCGGAGTCGGAGGCGCTCATCCGAGTCGTGTGCTGTAATCGTGTAATAGAGTGCTCGGCTCCGTGCTAGTCGTGTTCGTAACACAGGGACGGGTTTCGTAACGTCTGCCCCCAAAACCCGTGCACGAAGTGTTACAAGGAGAGCCGTGCGCGATCCGGAGATTACCCGCCTGCTGCTTCACACAGGCCGCAGCGAGAGAAGTTGACGGAGGAGGAGGACAAGGGCCTCGCACGCTCAGGGCCCTAATCGGGGTCTACACGTGGCCGGCCTGAGCCGGATCTTCACGCGCCATACGCAGGCTGTGAAACCGGGGGAAAAACCCTGGCCCGCGGTTTTCCCTATTGGCGGGCGCTCATCATCATCGTCGGCAAGGCAGCAAGCCGCCCCGGGTCGGTCTGGATGCCTATTCCTCTCGTGATTGCCCATGTTGTTGTGACAGGACGTGATGCTGCGTGATACGATATCCCCTCACAGAAAGTCACGCAGAATCCGCTGCTCCATGGGGATCCCCTGCCCCGGAGGTCCTAGGTCCGCAGCTCCGCATGCCCTCCGGGGCGGAAGCGCAGAAGCCGACCATTTTCTCCGGGCTCGCATGTTTTGCGTTTGTTTTTTTCCCACCGCTGCGCTCGGCTCCCCATCCCCACTCGCCTGCGAGTTCGTTTTGCCAGCGCGAGCGGAATCCCCCCGGGGCTCCTCGTCTTCCCCGCCGCGCGCCCACGGGGAGGCGTGCCTAGCTCTGATACCCAACGTGCTTCCTGATAGCCAATTTTCTGGTTCGCAAACCCCTTGTGATGCATGGGTTTTTGCGGAATTTGCGCGTGGCGAGCTCGGGCGGGCTGAGCAATGCTATGATAATCGGAGCGCAGCTCGTGTTGCTGCGAGATTTGATTTGCGCTTTGTGAAGGATGACCTCTGCTCCTGAGGCGCCCACCGGGCCGGCCCGCGCCGCCCGTCCACAAAGCGCGCACCCGCACTTGCATTTTCCCATTCCATACATTGTTGTAGCTCGCATGGTGCAAGCCCAACGTCCGTGGCCAACTCTCAAATGCCTCACTCTCGGTTCCGCAACCGCCCGGCGTCCCTGCCCTGACCAATTAATCCGTAGCACCGGCTATATTAGGGCTGTTCTCACGGCCCAGAGGACTGAATAGCTTTTTAGATACTGCAGCGGGGAATCTTCGGAGATCCCGATGCCCTTAGGTGGGGGAGTGGCGATGCTCCCGATGTACCGGGCGGTATTACAATCCTCTGAGCGCTACGTACGGCAAGCCTGAGGGCCATGGTGTGCATTACGGTCTCACCCGCCGCCCTCCGCCCGCCCCTCCCGCGCACCAGCGCACATCAAACCGCCGAGCCTTCTCCGTCCTTCTTACGCTTACGTACGTGACCCCTTTGGAGCACGCGCGCATCATTCCGCGCCCGTAGCCTTCGCAAGTTCCATCTGACCCGGACACAACCTGGTACGCACAGACGCAAACGGGACGGCATCAGGTGCAACGCGATTCTCGGCGAGGAGTGACGAGATATGCGCGCAAGAGCGGATCGTGTGTCGTACGACTGTCTGTCTGTGCTTGGGGCGAATCGACCGGAGCGGACCAGGAATGGATGGGAGCCACACCGAATGTGACTGCCCAAGGTCCGTCCAGGTGGTGCCCAACTCCAACCCCTCCGGCTACGTGTGGGCAACCCAAATTATCCGTGTGGCCGCCACTGACGCCCGATGGACTACGAATTAAATTGCCGGCAATCCTCCGCGGGCTTGCATGTCTGAGACGCTCTGTGATGTGATTGCAGGCTGCGATCGGGGTGACAACGGGAGCAACCCTAAGGGCGCGTCTGCGCACGCGGTGGGGAAGACATGGCTTGGTGCGGTCTCAGGTGCGCCGGTGATGAACTGCTTCGTTTGGGATGACGCTGCGAAAACCTGACCTGCCGGTTCGACGGAAGGGGAAGCGTATGGGCGAAGAAGACGGACGAGGTGGGACTTCGCCGTGCCTGTTCCTCCTGCCTTGTCGGCGTGCCGAATGGGGGAATCTGCCCCAAGCTCCCCATCTCGCGTGCAGCGCTTTCCTCCCCGGTTCTGAGCGAGGAATCGACTGACGCACGCCGTCCCAAGACATATAAACCAGGGCCCCGTGTGCACCGCTCGCCGCACCCCACGGGATCCCCACATTCCTCGCTTCTCCAAGCAACAAGCTCTCCCCACACCAACAGCCAACGACAATGGCAGGCGGAGCAGCGATCGACCAGCCCACGTCGCTGGCCATCACAAACCTTCTTGACCCGCGCCCATGGTGGAAGAACTCGAGGCTCATCTTCCTCAACTTATGGATCCTCCTTCTCCTCATCACTTCTTATACCAACGGCTACGATGGCTCTATGATGAGTGCGTGCTTTTCCCAACTTGGCGACGCCGTGCTGACCCCCTTGCAGACGGTCTCCAGATTCTCGACCAGTGGACAGGCGCAATGGGTCACCCCACGGGCGGCAAGCTCGGGCTGCTCAACGCCATCCAGAACATCGGTGCCCTAGCCGCAACCCCGATCGCGCCGTACGTGACGGACGGGATCGGGCGCAAGCTCGCAATCATCTGGGGCGCATCGCTCATGATCGCCGGCACAGCGGTGCAGTCCGCCGCCCAGAGCGTGGGCATGTTCACCGGCGCACGTTTCCTCATCGGCTTCGGCCTCACCTTCGCGGCCAACGCGGCTCCGTTGCTCGTCTCCGAGCTCGCGTACCCGCCGCACCGCGCGCCCCTCGTCTCGACATACAACTCCCTCTGGTATTCCGGGTCGATCGTCGCGGCCTGGACGACCTTCGGCACCTTCAGGATCAACTCCCAGTGGGCATGGCGCATCCCGTCTATCCTTCAGGGTCTCCCCTCCGTGCTCCAGGTGATCCTCATCTGGTTCTGCCCCGAGTCCCCTCGCTGGCTCGTCAGCAAAGGCAAGGAGGAGAAGGCGCTGCGTATCCTCGCGTACTACCACGGGCGTGGGAACGACCAGGACCCGCTCGTCCAGTTTGAGTACAACGAGATCAAGGAGGCGATCGAGCTCGATAAGGAGATCTCAAAGACCGTCGGGTGGACGACGCTCTTCGCTACACCTGGAAACCGCCGACGCATGCGCATCATCATCGCGCTCGCGTTCTTCTCCCAGTGGTCCGGAAACGGCCTCGTCTCATACTACCTCAATCTCGTCTTCGACTCGATTGGAATCACAGACGCATTAACTCAGGTATGTGTGCATATTATGGACCGACAAGACCGCAAATTGACGCATTGAAACGCAGACTCTGATCAATGGAATACTGCAGATCTTCAACCTCCTCGTTGCGCTCATCGCCTCCTCCCTATGCGACAGGGCTGGCCGGCGCGTGCTCTTCCTCTCCTCAAACGTCGGCATGCTCGTCTTCTTCGTCGCCCAGACGATCTGCTTCGCACAAAACGCAATCACAGGCTCCAAGGCCGCGGGTCACGGCGTCATCGCCTTCATTTTCCTCTTCTACGGGGCGTACGACATCGCCTACACGCCGCTCATCGTCTCGTACACCGTGGAGATCCTACCCTACGCCCTCCGCGCAAAGGGCTTCACCGTCTTCAACTTTATGATCTCGCTCGCGCTCATATTCAACCAGTACGCGAATCCGATTGCGCTCGGATCCATCGGTTGGAAATATTACATCGTCTACGACTGCGTGCTCGCATTCGAGATTGTGTTCATGTTCTTCTACTGCGTCGAGACCAAGAACCGTACGCTCGAGGAGACCGCAGCGCTCTTCGACGGAGAGGACAAGGTCGAGATGATCACCGCCAAGGCGGCGACCCGGATTGGGTTCGAGCAGGCGCTCGGGCGCGGGAGTGCCGCCGACGACAAGCTCGAAGACCACGAGGCGTACACGGAAAAGCACGAGCATGAGCACGCGCAAGTGTAGGCGTGCCCCCCTGCCATGAACGACGGTAATGAGATGACGTTTTTTTTGTATTCTTATGAAGCAACACGCCTCCCTTGGGTCATACGTACTTAGGTTACGCTCTGTCTGTGCCTTCATCTTGAGCGTTTGGAGTGGAAGCCATAGTAGAATGTGCAATGCATATCATTGCGGTTACCTGTGTGTCCTGAGAAGCCTGCGGTGTTGACCCAGCAGTGAGGAAATGAACGCGAAGTGTCGGTAGCATCACGGTGAGCTTGGCAAGTTGACTGCCCTTCGTACAGCGGACCACCACTTATGGGGAAAGATTGGAATAGGAAGCAGATCCACTCCCCGGGTCATTTCCTAATTCGGCCTCCTTTCTCTGGAACCCCGCGAAGCAGCTCCTGTGCACCCGGTTGCGGGGCGAGGAGGCAGATGAGCTCATTGTTGCATGCGTGCACACTCTTAGAGTAGATGTTCGCAATGTGTAGATCGTCAGCCGACCGACAGGCTCAGAGCGCTTGACAGGCCCCAACAGGAGAACATTTTGCCGACGGAGCTATTACAGCATCGCCGTGCTCCCGTGACCAACGAATGACTTTTATTGGCATTTGCATGTGCATATTACATCCTGAGAGATATATAGGTCGTTACTGGTATGCATATTAAACGATGGTATGGCATCATAAAGGCCCTCTTCCAAAATAAAGAATAAGGACAAAAAGATCATCAGAAGCGTCGGCCACCGGCGCCCGCCATCAGTCCCTCAATGGAGTGATTCTCCAAGTCGTGTCTTGCTTTGGTGATGCTCGCGTGCATCTCCTTCATCGCGTTACCCAGCTTGACACCGAAACGGTTCAAGATATCCTTCTGCCAAGCGTCGTATTTGGCATTGACGCGTGATTGCACTTGCTCGTAGTCGATTGTGCATACACCGAACGCATGTGACGTGTCCGAGTTGTCGAATGTTGCTCTTGTGCGCTTGATCTCAATGAGAAGCTGCTGCCAGCTGGCCAGAGAATCACCCAGTCGAGCAAAGACAGCTTCCGGCTCAAGGTCCCAGAGGGATTGGAACTGAAGCCACTTCGCAACGTAATCCTTGATCTCTTGCACCTTCGCCTCGACAAGCGTGAAGGGTCGCTCAAGGGTCTGCATGTCGAGACGTAGGAGCTGTTCAACTGCATTAGTCTTGGTTGAAGGGGAATAGATAGCGCGTCGTACCAGAGAGGTGTATGTCAAATCGGCGTGCTGCGAACCCGTCGTCTGCAAACCAATCTCGTAACTGGAAGTGTGTATTCTGCGAAGACTGCAGATAACACCTGGAGTAAGAGTATGAGCCGCGTAATCAGGGAGAAATTGACGGTACCCTACCAAGCCACTCATGCAATTGGCGAAGCCAGCTCTCCCTGGCATACTCAATTGGAGGGTCGAGGAAGATGACTTGATTTTGTATGCGAATCTCATGGACGATTGGCTTGACATGCATATGACCATCCTAGGCACGCGATCAGCCTTGCACCAATGACAAATCAGAGATCGTCTTGCCTTATCATTTTCCTTTCGCTTCTCTCCCCTCCGCTTGCCTTCTCTTGTTCGGACATCATCTTCGCGCCCAGCTGCCGTGTCGAACTCCAAACACCAAGCCTCGACTATTCGTTCCAGTCTCCGTACCAAGTTCTCTTCTATCCGCGCGTCCAATTGAGTAACCCAGTGCTCTAAATTGGCATAGCCTTCCAAATTGAGCTTGTCGATGATTGACTGGATCTTGGCCAGATGAGCCGAGAAGGTCTCCGACGAATATGCGCATGTGGAGAGCTCTTCCACTTCTTTGTTGATGTTCCGATAGAGCTCAATCGCATTGTTGGTTTTATCCTTAACCGGCATTGTTAACGATGTAAAGTGCGTCACACAAGGAGATGACTTACCTGAAGGAGATTGACCCCGGTGGCAAAGTTACGAATATATGCCAAGTGCTTGCTTTCGGTGCCTTCAGCGCCGAAAGCAGCGGTATCATACGTGTTCACGTAGTATTCCCACTTGTAGTTTATGCCTGATGGGAATAAGCAACCATATGGATAACATTGTTAGGAATTCATGCCTCTCGCTATCATCTCTTGCGCTTGAATCCTGTACTCGGCGACGAGAGGTCCGACAGCTTGGTTTTCTTCTCGTTCAACCAGCTCCACAGTCTGGCCGTATGTTCGAACGGTCTCCATCAGGCTGATGGCGTGCGGGTACACGCGCTTCGCCTCCTTAGCAATGTTGTTGATGGCATGCGGTATCTGAACATTGAGCCACAGAAGATTCCGTACTTCCTTGAAGAGCGAGATTGTCTGCGAGTCATAGTTGACGTGAAGCGTATATTGTTGTCCACCACCAAGTCCCGTGCCTCGTGATCGGACAACGTCGAACAGCTTGCCTCGAATCGACATGTCGCGCCGATTGACTTCATGCAGCCAGGCTTCGTACACCTTTCTCACATCCAGCTTCTTCCGGAAGCTCTCGCTCTCCTGCTGCAGTCTTTGACCCTCGGCATAGTGATGCCATTCCTTGCCCAGGACATCCTCGACGCGCTTCATATACATTCGCAGTTGTCGTTCGATCTGTCTGGCCCAGATGATCGTGCTGCTGATCTCAGGAAGATCGCGCATTTGGGCCATATGGAATGCCTCCGACTTGCGGTACTGTCCTCGCATCTGGTCCATTGTTAGTGACAATAACGAAACGAGTTTGACAGTTTCGTACCTTGGCGTGGAGTTGTTGAATATCATCCTTGACCGACTCGATGAGTTGAGTCTGGTATTCTTGAATCGCGCTACGGATCTGGGAGTATGGTTAGAACAGCGTCACGAAAACTGTTAGATGGATGCGAACCTTCGGCCGCACGAAGAGTGCATTGAATTTCGAGAAGGCACGGAACATCTCACTGGCATTACGGGCCATGCCGAGCCGATCTCGCATGCGGGAGATGATCTGGTTCTCGACTCTGGCAATGCGTTCGTTGTAGGTTGTCTCCGCCTGGACCCAGATCTCGGTACCCTCTGCGCAGGCGTATCAATAGCCACGTCGATGGGCCCCTCTGATGACGCACCAGGAGTCACATCCATCACGTCCACATTCCTTACTCCGTCGTATGCAGCACGCACTTCTTCCTCCATCTCTGCATCCATCACCCCCTCAACACCTCCCGGACCCCTTCGCCCAGGAGCAGTCATGACTCTCAACTGTTCGTGCCTCTCACGGAACCCTCGCAGGAATCCAATGCGCTCTTGCAACTTGACATGCTCGGCCTGTATCTTGATCGGGATGAACCGCTCGCTTCGCTTTCTTGTTACTTCACGGGCGACGTTTGTGAACTCCTTCACCTATGACAGCCCCGTTAGTCATGACTTTGATAGCATAGAAAGTGGGCAACTCACCTGCTCGTCCCACATCTTGAACACCTCTCCAGTCTGCGTCATGATATGCGCGAAAGTATCATAAGGCAGATACATGAGTCGGTGAGATGCGAGAACGTTCAGGAGAACGGAGGTGAAGTCTCGCGAGATAGCCTCCACTAATGGCAGAGCACGACGAATGGGATATGACGACAATCGCAGCTTCTTGTTGAGATGGGAGAAGATCTGGTATAGCGCGTCGCTGATCTTATCCAGGTCTGTTGCCGATAGCAGCTCGTTCAACGGGAAGTCTTTCATGAGGTTATTGTAGTTTTTCACTATCGGACATGTCAGAATAGCAGCAGGTGGAAAACATGACTGTGTGCGAACCTCTCGCCATGTGGTCATTCAGACCGGTATCGGCGTGGAATCCAACCGTAGCCCTGTATCGCTTGGCCGACCGCAGAACCTCCATGATCATCCTGACACCGTCGTCGTTAAGCTGGTTGTCGACGTGCTCCAACTCGCGCTCCAGCCCAAGCCAGAAGTTGATCTCCTGCGACGCCGTGCCAGACGATACCTCGCGATCGAGTCGTGTAACCGTCTGGATCTGCTTAATCCAGGAGTTCACGTCACCTTGCAGCCGGTTCAGGAAGCTCGAGTCGCTCAAGTATTGTTGAGATAGATCGTCGATTGTGGGTTTCTCACCACGCGCATATGCCTGGAGAAGGGTCAATAATGGAAAGCTGCTCGGTGAATTGACATACCTGGTCAACGACGCGTTGGATCTGGGGATTCACCCCTAGGTGTATCTCAGGAATCTCGACATTCTGCTGCAGGTGCAGTAAGCTGAGCTCCAGCTCCGCAAACTTGCGCTTCGTAAGGGGTACACCCGCTTGTCGATCCTCCTTCCCCATTCCGGTCAATGCACCGCCGCCCTTCAACTCTCGCCCGCCGCCCTTCCTCGAAACGTACGCATCGAACCAGGGTGCGACACCAAGATGGACAAGGGAGTGAAGCGACTCGTACGGCGCTGAACCCTCTGCTGGCGAGTATAGATTCAGCATATGCAACTGTTGAGCGAGTGGAATAGATGTGTCGAGTGTCGGTTGGCGCTTGATCAGTGCCAAAGTCGCGCTAGGAGGCGGATCATAGGAAATGGTTGACGTCAAGTGATACGTGTATGTTGGCGGGAGAGTATCATCTATCAGAAAGGAGGATGAGCAGACTGTCGTCAACAGCACGCAAAAAAGTAGTCCACAGCCACGGTGAAGAACGTACCTTCGGTGGGTCGTAGCATCTTGACGACATACAGAGCGCCCATTCCTCCGCTGGTGTCCTCCGCAAACCGCTCCACCTTCGCCTCCCACTCATCGTCATCCCAGATGCTTTCTAGTTCTTCCGGGGAGGCTCCCACCACGGCAGTTAGAAGGAGCTCCAGATACTGCTTGAATACAGCTGAGTCGAATTGCAACGTGGAACCCGGCGGATGAGCGTGGCCATTGCCTGGATGCGAGCCGGACGCAGATCCGTTCACAGTCGTTGTCGATTCGGAAGTCGGTAATGTTGATGACAGCGATGGGAGAGATCCTTCAGTTGGCGAGAGCGCCATATGTGACTCAGTTGGAGATAGAGGAGTTGGCATTTGCTGTGGGATGCGCAGGAGAAGGGGGTATCTTTGCCAATGTCGGAGGGACGCAGGTGCGACGCGCAGGACAGGGACGACGACGCGCGCTGCAATTGCTTCCGCCCGCAATGTCTTCTTTGGCTGGACTGCGACTCGTTGTGTGCTTCTGAACTGAGCACATCAATCAATAGCTGACGGATGTGCAGAAGTGCATTACTTTACACATTGCTCATTCCATACACATCGGTAGCCGACTCCCGGTGACCAACATCAGCAATGTCGGGGTAGACAGACTTCCAGCATCGGTCGTTTGAGCGGCACTCGGGGGGCAGTGTCTTCCATGATTGCCCGACTCCACGACGGTTAACTTTCATCTTCATTGAGGAGTTTCTCCGGGCGGTGATAGCTGTGAAGACTCGAAGGAAGTGACTCAGCATGGAGCGCATTACTCAGCAAAACCTAGGCTCAAAACTCGCCAATCACCGAATGTGATTGTCACAGTGCCCAATTCGGGCGTGATTGTTGTCAGTAGTATGTATTGAATTGTATTGTTTTCCCTGCCACATCACATTGATCACTGTGATATGTGTGAAGAGACAATACTTTCGTCCGGAAGAGCCTGGCCTTATAAAGTCTACGCAAACACATTGTCTCTGCGCCCTCTCTTGCATCTCTACGTTCACCGTGGCCTTCTTGCTCACACTATGCCTTCACTTCGGAAGTTTGGTGTCAAAGCTTGGATAGAAGTCGACGGTGTCAAGCTTGACGAATATCATGTTAGGCGAGACTCGGAAAGAGGACACGTCGAGTGCTGGGTTGCATCCCAGGAGGGGAAAGTAAGCTTTATGAAAGATGTATGCGCACATAGCTACTGAACTTCTCTTCCTTCCAGGAGTTTAGAGTGAAGTGGAAGTGTTCCTACAAGGAGATCACAAGGGGCTGCCTCAAGATGGATGGCAGGGTAGTCCGCAGAGTGTATGGGGGTGGGGAGTTGTTCATATCGTACATGAACGTGGACAACAGCACAAGCGCAAGGTTGAAGTTTGGAGCTGTCTCTGTTGCCGGTATACGGTTCTCCATGCTGCACCCGTCATGAAACTGAATAGCTTTACTGTTAGGTCATGGCTCGGATGACATTGAGGAACAAGATCCATTTACGGCGGAGATCGGTACACTGCAGCTGAAAGTCGAGACCGGAATTCGTCTGACAGAACCTGAATCCAAGAAATCAGACAAAAGTTCGACTGTAACAGAGAGTAACAGCCAGGAGAAAGTCAATGAGGCGCCTGTACCTGACACGGCAAAGAAGATAGGATATCACCGCTTGACGTGAGCACTCAATCGTCGCACGGAATTGGGATCTCTGAAATGATCACGGAACGTTCAGCGCTGGAGAGACATTCGATCGCAGAGTCCCACATGACTCCAGAAAATCAGTTTTTATAGCAGATCCCCATGAGATGCCATGGATATTCACCTTCTACTATCGTCCGAAAGGTCTGGAAATAGCCCTCCGCCAAATCGTTATGACCTGATGGTTGGCACAGAGATCCTGGAAGCTCATAACATCAGTGCCACGATTAGTCCTCGGTTCACTTCCGGCTCTCAACCTTCAGGGAAAAGCGTCCTATCAAAGCTCCAAGCAGAAGAACCTCCTCTTGAGATTGATGACACGGATGAGGCTCTGGATGCGAGGTTATCGGTTTTGCGGGTAAGCCCCCGGGACGAGACCCATCGCATTGTTGTAACACATACATGCAGAAGGAGTTTGCAGATCTGGAAGAGCGCCTACGACAGCACCAGGACAAGAAGCTTAAAAGATCTGCATCGCCTGCTGCTGTCAAGAAGAACGACCTGCCACGATGCGTGTTCGGAAAAGGGGAGGTCATCGACCTGACTTGACACCTGACGGTAACATTACGAGCAGACTGGGGACCCGAGTATGAGACGAGGATGCACGTGCATGAGGCCCATTATGAATATCGGGTGTTGTATCCTTAGGACGATGTTTCTGAAGAACGAAAGAATGACACGTCAACTGAACCTCCGGTTACCTACGGTAGTTGCCGGTCAGAGCAGGAAGCGGAGATGGTAGTCACGTATTGATTCAAGCTGGACGCAGAAGCGGTGAGTGTAGAGATCCGGACGACTGTGGTTTGTTGCCCGGAGGAACGGACTGTCAACGACGAAAATTTGAAGTTTGCGGCGGATACATTGAGACCACCGCTCTGGGAGCGTCCCGTACACAGCCTTGCCGTGGGAACGAGGAGGAAGCCTCCACTGCACGTGTCAATATAATGGATAATCACGTTGCCTCCGGCGGCACGAAGCACCGGTACCGGTGGGCGATGATAAGCTTGGCCGCGTTCCGTTTGTGTCCCTACTCGCATCCGTGCTTCTCTATGCCCATTCCGGTGCTACAAGGTTTCACTCTCATTCAACAGGCTCGATGTTGCGGCTCACTGTATGACAGCTCATACCATCCGAGACGTGAACAAGCAACTAAAGCGCACCTCCAACAGGCTCAACCACCGCACGAAGTATAGGCGGTGCCGCAAAAGAACCCGCCTGGCATCAGCGACAGTACGCGTGCACATTTGTGCTTCCCACCGCGCCGGGCGTACATCGTGCCCCCGCTAACCATTGGTTGGCAAGCCCGCCTCCGCGCGCTAGACGAAGAGTCATGAGCGCTTTGACTTCCCACAATCCAACGGAACGCAGACATCAACAGGCGCCGGTGCGTCATTGAATGCTTGATAGCGGGACTTGCAAGTTACCGAAAATGTGTTAATCGCCCCTCCACTCCTTCTCCGCTCTTCTTCTCGAACGTGGAATCGTGATGCATAAATGCATAAATGTGCAGTCTCATCCAGCTGCATTGACGATATCACCCCTGCACCGACCTCTCTATTTCACTAGCTGCCATGCATCACCCAACTTCAACAGTTGCCAGCAAGCCCGAGTTGACTCTTTCTCCGTCAGAGGGCGACATCGAGAAAACTTATGTCGAGACAACATCCGCCGATGGCATCGATGCCGTCTCTCTTCCCGTCCTGAAGGACACGGTGCCAGAGGACTACGCCGCCCTCGAGCGCCGCGTGGTATGGAAGACCGATCTGAGCATCATGCCGTTGACGACGTTGTTGTTCTGGCTCGCCTCTCTTGATCGTGGTAACCTTGGTCTGGCTCGACTTCAAGGTCTGCCAGATGATGTCCTGCACGGCGATCCGACCGGATCCCTGTACGCATGGTGCTCTTCGATCTTCTACATCTCGTACCTGCTCACCCAGCTGCCTGCCAACCTCATGATCAAGCGTTTCAACCCCGCGATTGTGCTTGGAGTCAGCGTCTTCTTCTGGGGTGTGGCGAGCGCTGCCATGGCCGGCAGCACGAACCCGGCCGGCATCCTTGTCTGCCGCCTGTTCATTGGCATGTTCGAAGGAGGTTTCGCGCCCGCGATTCCGCTCTACTACGTAAGTTTGCTTCTTCCGACTGCTTCGCAAATACCTAAAAGTGGGTGCAGAGCTTCTTCTACACGCGTGCCGAGCACGGGAAGCGCAACGCCCTGTTCATGGGTGTTTCGTCCGTCGCGGGTGCCTTCGGCGGGCTCATCGCGTACGGCATCACCACGATCCCGAACCCACCGCTCCAATCCTGGCGCATCCTCTTCCTAATTGAAGGTCTTCCGACCATCCTCGTAGGCATCGCCACCGTCTTCCTCCTCCCGACCCGCCCGAGGGACAGCAAGATCTACACAGAGGAGGAGAAAGCGGTGCTCATTGCCAGACTCAGCAAGGAGGTCGAGGTCGAGGAGAGCCGCGCTATTGCTTGGAAGCATGTCAAGGAGGCGGTTTGTGACTGGAGAGTCTGGACGATGGGCCTGGTTTATCAATCGCTGAACCTGTCTCTCGGGTCTATCGTCTCTTTCTTGCCAACGATGCAAGTACCTTCATCTCGGTTGCCATTGTCCATTCTGACGGTTGCTTTGCAGCATTGCCACTCTGGAGACCTCGAAAGCCCAAGCTCAATTGATGACCGTCCCGCCTTACGTCGCTGCATTTGCGACTCAGATGACGTGCGCGTATCTCTCGGACCGGTTCCAACTGCGCGGTCCCATCATCATGTTCGCCCTCATACTCGCTGGATTGTGAGTTTTCGTGCACAATGCGTGTCACCACCGAGCTAACAGCACAATGATAGTGGATACATGATGCTCCTTGTGGATCATTCCCATTTGTGAGCATATCTGTTCCACTCGTGTTCTTCAATCTGACATTAGCCTGTGTAGCTCTGTCCGTTACGGTGGCGCTTTTCTTGCCTGCATGGGTACCTACACCGGCGTGCCGCTGATGCTGTCGTGGGCACAAGCAAACTTTGGGTCAGAGACCAAGCGCGCAGCTGCCATTGCGATCGTCTTTGGCTTCGGTCAGACCTTCTCAGTCGTCGCGTCCTTCATCTGGCCGACAACGGATGCGTACGTGACTCTGTCCTGTCAGTTGCCATGCATATATTGACCGCGAAGCAGACCGTTCTACAAGCTCGGCTTTACTCTCTGCATGACATGGCAGTTCTGGGGAGCTCTCGTTTCCCTTTTCCTCATGTTCTACTTCAAGCGTGAGAACGATCGTCGGGATCGCGAGGAGGGCAAGCCTGTTGACGGGTTCAGGCCGCAGACAGGAGAATTCGCTGACAAGGCCCCTGGCTATCGGTACATGATCTGAGTTTGCATGGAGCTGTGATCCCGCATGAGTTGGTTAGACGTGGTGAACGCCGCGCTGCCAAGCATGCATAGAAACGCTCTTGAGGATAACGACGGTTTACGTTTCCATATGGGGTCTCACTGTATTGTACTGTATGCTAGGCTCTCGGAGGTAGGATTGCCTAATCCGATTGCGCTTTTTCCTGTTCGCGATCATGATGCCGTCTTACGTAACTCCTGCCCTGACTCTGTCGAGACTGTCGCTGTCTCTTGTCCACCTCACGATATATGCACACGACCACCTCAGTATGGCGCCCCGTCCCTCTCCCCTCCCGCCGCCCACACGGCGCATTATAGCCCTCGGGCTGGAAGGCTCCGCGAACAAGCTCGGCGCAGGCGTCATGGCGCACTATCCGGACGCGCCCCCACAGGTCCTCTCGAATGTCCGGCACACGTACATCACGCCGCCCGGAGAGGGATTCTTACCACGAGATACGGCGCAGCATCATCGTGAATGGGTCGTTGATGTTGTAAATAAGGCGCTGAAGGAAGCGGGAGTGACGATGCATGAGGTAGACTGTATATGTTATACGAAAGGTGCGCCGACGTCACCACAGTCGACGTATAGCTGATGCCTCCATTAGGACCTGGCATGGGTGCACCGCTTCAGACGACCGCTCTCGTAGCGCGTACACTATCCCTTCTCTACAATAAGCCTCTAATACCAGTGAACCATTGCGTGGGACGTACGTCCTGGCTGTCTTATGAGCCTACGATAGGCTGCTTACCTGACTCGTCCAGACATCGAGATGGGTCGGCTGATCACCGGCGCGGCCAACCCCATCGTGCTCTACGTATCGGGCGGCAACACACAGGTGATCGCCTATTCCCGCCAACGATACCGGATATTCGGCGAGACGCTCGACATTGCTGTTGGCAACATGCTCGATCGGTTTGCCCGCGTTATCGGCCTGTCGAACGACCCTGCGCCGGGGTACAATATCGAGCAGGAGGCGAAGCGCGGGAAGCGCCTGTTGCCGCTGCCCTATGCAACCAAGGGGATGGACGTTAGCTTAAGTGGGATCCTGACGAACGCGGAGGTGTACACGCAAGACAAGCGGTTCCGCCCGCATCCTACCGAACAGGAGATCAACGATAGCTCGCTGGACGTCTTCACCCCGCAAGACCTCTGCTTCTCCCTGCAGGAAACGGTCTACTCGATGCTTGTGGAGATCACGGAACGGGCGATGGCGCATGTGGGGAGCAGGGAAGTGCTCATCGTGGGTGGCGTGGGGAGCAACGAGCGGCTGCAGCAGATGATGGGGCGGATGGCGGAGGAGAGGAGAGGGAAGGTGTTTGCGACCGATGAGAGGTGCGCGGCTCACACCCTTTTGTAACGGGAACTCGCTTAAATAGGGGATGTAGGTTCTGCATCGATAACGGCATCATGATCGCCCAAGCGGGCATACTCGCGTATCGAATGGGGGAAAGCGCAGAGCTGGCCGAATGTACATGTACTCAAAGGTGACAGCACTCCCTATGAAACGTGTTACGTGTCCCTGACGATACTGCAGATTCAGGACAGACGAAGTGCATGTAAAGTGGAGGCGATGAAGCAACTTGTACCAGATTCATTCGCATGGCTTGTGTACGATTAGAATGCATGACATGCCCCTTGTTGCCGTCGGTGAAGAAGCGAGACGTGATACACTTTCTGTGAGGAGCTGCGTCGCTGATGCGCTCGTGGGTCGTGAATTCGTGTGTGTGACTGATTGACCACACCCGTATGTAGCTGTGCAGGTGCCTGGGGATGGTGCGGAGATCATAAAGTGCAGCTCGGTGCAATAAGCAGCCGGCCCGGGGTTCCCTTTACGTGTGCAGGGGCATCGGAGATATGTGCCACCATAAGTCCGACGATCGGCACTTCGGCATGACGCACCCGAGCCTCTGCGGCCCTTCCTGTGCGGGTCCACGCGCACACGACCGATTCGGCGCTCCCCCACACACCGCACACAGCTCCATGTGCACCTCGTTCGGAGAAGCATCATCATGATCCATCAGCACGGCGATGTCCCCGCCCATTCCCCTATTACCGGGAGGGGGAAGAGGACACGAGGTGCTTCCTGCCCCTGTTCCTCTCTCACGCCCGGGCGACTGTCTTCCCCCACCGTTGTTCTGACCTCTGACGATCGTCTCGACAAAACTTGAAGTTGAATACCATGGCCGACGCGCATATATCGACCCCTGAAGAGCTCGGCTCCGATCCCAAGCCAACCGCGAGCTACAGCGAGAATGTGCCCAACGCCGATGCCGAGAAAGGCTACCGCATCCCGGACACGGCCGTTCTGACCTCTGCCTCACCGGAGCACATCGAGCACGTCCACCGGCGCCTCCTGCTCAAGACAGATCTCGCAATCATGCCCCTCACGGCGCTGCTCTACTGGCTCGCCTCCCTCGACCGTGGCAACCTAGGCAACGCGCGCCTGCAAGGCCTCCCGCAGGACATACTAGGGGGAGACCCGGGCGGCGGGCTCTTCGCTCTCTGCTCCTCCCTCTTCTACATCAGCTACATCCTCTGCCAGGTCCCCGCAAATCTCATCGTCAAACGCTTTGACCCTGCTGTCGTCATCGGCATTAGCGTCTTTCTGTGGGGCGTGGCGAGCTCCTCCCAGGCAGGGGCGCGCAACTTTGGTGGAGAGCTCGTGTGTCGTTTGTTCATAGGGGTGTTCGAGGCCGGGTTCGGGCCCGCGATCCCGTTGTACTACGTGCGCCGCCCTCCCATAGCCTGTGCTTAACCTAACGAGCGCAGAGCTACTTCTACACCCGCGCGGAGCACGGAAAGCGCACAGCGCTGTTCATCGGCTCCGCCGCCTTGTGCGCCCTCCCACCCCCCTTTCCCACATTTCCCATTTCTAACCCTTCCCAGCGCAGGCGCATTCGGCGGTCTGATCGCCTACGGCGTGCAGTCCCTCTCCTCTCCGCCCATCGCCCACTGGCGCATCCTCTTCCTCATCGAAGGCCTCCCAACATGCATCGTCGGCCTGCTCACCATCTGGCTCCTTCCCAACCGGCCCGCCCAGAGCAGGATCTACACAGCAGAGGAGAAAGCGGTTATCGGAGAGCGCTTGGGGAGAGAGGTGCAAGTGGAGACGGACCCGGCTGTTCGTTGGGCGCACGTCAAGGGCGCGCTGGGGGACTGGAGGGTGTGGGTCATGGGAATGGTTCTTCTTCCCTCCATTCTCGCAGGGGTGATGCTAACGAGAGTGCAGATATATCAGTCGCTCAACCTTGCACTCGGGTCGATCTCTTCTTTCCTTCCGACCATGTACGTGCCCATTTCCGCCTCCTTATGATAATCTGATCCAACCCCCGGCAGTATCAACACCCTCACCCCCTCCCCCGCGCGCGCCCAGCTCCTCACAGTCCCGCCCTACGCAGCCGCATTCGGCACGATGCTCGTCAGCGCGTTCATCTCTGACCACCTGGCGGTGCGCGGGCCGTTGGTGGCGCTCTTGTTGCTCGTTTCTGGCTTGTGCGTCATTCCCTAACTTTTGCATGTTTTCCTGTGGGGAACTGATCGACAAGAGTAGTGGGTTCATGATGCTGTTGATTGATCATACGCATTTGTGAGCATGCGTCATCGCATTTGACAGGTGCAGGCTAATGAGGCTCAGTTCGGTACGGTATGGAGGCACCTTTTTGGCGTGCATGGGAACGTACACGGGTGTTCCTTTGGTACGACCCAACTCCCAGCCGTTTATGACGTGGGCTGATATTCTGTAGATGATGTCCTGGTGCGCGGCCAAGTACGCTTCCTATCATGACACATGACACTGTGTGAGTACTGATAACCGCTCAGCTACGGCTCCGAGACGAAACGCGCCGTCGCGCTCGCGCTCATGATCGGTTTCGGCCAATGCTTCTCCGTCGTAGCCTCCTTCATCTGGCCGACGACAGATTCGTGCGTCCTCCTCTCTTTCCTCCTCTGCTCCCTCGTGCTAATCCTCCCACAGACCATTCTACCGCAAAGGCTTCATCCTATGCATGACATGGTCCTTCTTCGGCGCGGCGCTCGCAGCGCTGCTCAGCACACACTTTAGGCTCACGAACCTCGCTCGGGACCGGAGGGAGGGCAGGCCCGAGAAGGGCGCCACGCCCCAGACTGGGACGTTGGCGGATAAGGTACGTGTTTCCCTCCTGTTTGCTTTGAAAGAGGATAGTGCTGAGTCGTGCGGGTAGGCGCCTGGGTTCAGGTATATGTGGTGAGGGAAGGTTGAAGGATGAATTAACGATTTGTACTTCTTGAACATGCTCAATGCGACGCGTTGATTGATGTTATCGGCGGAATACTAAGAACCAAGGGTGCAGCGGGCGGGACTACGTGTTCCGGTCCGTGCGGCGCCCTAGTGTCTGTCGGTTCAGGGAAAGATTACCAACCTGGTTATAGATGAAGGAAGACGAGAAGAGAGGTATACCTGCATCATACCCAAGTTGGTGATCCATCCTGTTCAAGACGATGAAGAGCGATGTAGGCGCACAGGTGCAATGTATTTCGTGGTGCTGTCGGCGATAACCGTCCCTGAGGACCCTAACTCCGATGATATCACCGTGATTTAATAATGCTACACTCCCCCTTTCGTCCCCTGCCATTGCCCACCATGTCCGGCCCCTTCCCCCAGCCGCCCTCCCCGGCAGACCTCGAGAAGGCCCTCCAAGCATTCGACCGCACGCCGTTATTCATGCAGTCCCTCCCCTCCTCCTCCGCGGGGGAGGGGGAGGAAGACGACCAAGAAAGCGTGGCGCTCGAAGCGCTCAAGAGCCTTGCGCACGAGGGCACGGCGGATGGTGCGTGCGTGTGCTCACCTCTTCCCCTCGCGCTCATACTCATTGCTTGGGGGAGTTAGAGAGGGCGCTGAACTTCAAAGAGCTGGGGAATGAGTACTTTCGCGGGAAGAGGTGGAGGGAGGCGGTGGGCTTCTACACCCAGGGCATTGACGCCAAGCCCGAGGATATGAAGCTGCGCGAGAGCCTTCTGCTCAACCGTGCGGCCTGCAACTTGGAACTACGTGCACCTCTTCCGTTCCCCTCTCTTATGCTTGAAAGCAGCTAATCCCCGAGCAGAAAACTACCGCAAAGTGCTCGCGGACACCTCCCTCGTCCTCCTCTCCTCTCCAACAGCCTCAAAAGCCTACTACCGCGCCGGGCTCGCTCTCACGCGTCTAGAGAAATGGCACGAAGCGCTGGACGTGCTCGGGCGAGCGGCGGCTCTGCAGCCTGGGGACGCTGGGGTTGCACGGGCGCTGGAGGAGGCAAGGCGGGGGAAGGAGGAGGCGCAGCGGAAGGTGCACGAGAAGCGGGAGGCGGGGGAGATGCGCAGGGCAGTTGAGGTGGCACTCCAGGCAAGGGCGATCACACTGGTGAAAACGCAGAGTCCTCCGCCGCAGGAAGCGTTCCCTTTCTTTGACCCTTCGTACCTCCCCCCCAATGGGGCGACATTCACCCCTCCGCCGCCCACGACCCCGCTCGTTATGCCTGTTCTCCTGCTCTACCCACTGGTGGCGCAGACGGACCTGCTCACCGCTTTCCCCGAGTCGTCCACTTTCCAAGAGCAGCTCACGCCCGTCCTGGCCGACCCGCCGCCGTGGGACGAGCAGGGGGCGTACAAGCTCGGCACGGTGGGCGTGTATGTCGTTACGGTGCGGGGGAGGGTGCTGAAGCTGGCAATGGGAAGGAGGCTGTTGGATGTGTGGCCGGCTGCGGCGGGGAAGGAGGGGTTGGGGGATGGGGTGGTGTGCAGAGATGGGTGGGTGGAGGTGTATCTCCTGCCGAGGGGAGAGGAGGAGAGGAAGTGGGTAGACGAGATGAAAGCCAAGTTGAAGAAGTGAGATTGTACATGTAACGAATGATATGGTGCAGTCTCCGGCGCCTGCGTAACACGTAACACTCAACCAAAAACGGATTGCAAGCCGAAAAAGGTCCAGTTGAAAATAAAACTAAGGTCCCAGATGGATCCCTCTGGCTCCGGAGGGGAGGTAGTGATGAGCTCCAACGCTGCTGCTTGGAAGGGACGCTTCTCGCTTCCTGCCCTGCCGCTGGGGGTGGAGGGGGAGCCGGAGGAGGCGGAGGCGACGCCGACGGTTTCGTACCCCGGGGAGCCTCCTCGGGCAGCTGGGTGTTCTTCATCGTTGTTCATCTGGGTGGGTGTGCGAGCAGGGGCTGAGAGACGAGATAAGGAGGGAGACGACGAGGACGACGGGGGGAGAAGGGAGATGTGCCAGCGAAGGGGGAAGGGGATGCGCCCGCCGTCTGTCCGTTTGCAGGCCTGTGCTGGCTCAGGGAAGGATGATCAGCAAAGCCTGGATATAAATAAAAGGAATACGAGAAAGAGAAGTATGTCCGCATCAAACCGAAGTTGGTGATGCATGTTCAAGACGACGAGGTGTATTAATGTGCCGGGTTGGTGCAGTCGGCGATAACCCTGCACCGGGCAGTCAGCGATACATTTCTCTCTAACGCCGACCGGCCTGGCTTATCGGCGGTATGCTCCGTTCCAACACCGACGGTGGAGGTGCAATCGGCGATACACTTCTCTCTAACCCCGAGAGGCGTTGCGGCGTCGGAGATGCGCGTGTGTTCAAACGCCGACGGCGCTGTGCTATCGGCGATACACCCCTTAAGACCGACGTCTTAACTGCGCGCCACCCGGGTGCTGTATCTCCGACCCCGGGAATCACGTTCCCCTGTTGCGCGTGCTTTCGAGCATCCTCCTCATCCCACGCACCTCCCTCTCCCCCACCTGCACTCCCTTCTCCCTACAGCAACACCCCCGACCGGCAGGATGGCGCTCGCCCTCACCCCCACGCAGCGCACTCAGCTCGTCCATCTCTCAAAGCTCTACTCCCACAACCGGCCCTCCGTACAGCGCCTGCTCATCGCCCTCTTCGCCGCCTACTCCGTCCATACCAGCTATCGGGTGTTCCGTCCTAGCAGCACCAGCACCAGCACCAGTGTCAGTGCGAATTCTCGCCAGCGCCCCGCAGAGGAAGAGAAGCGCCCAGGCCGCAAGCCGCGTGTGGAAGTCGATGCACTCTTCTACGCGCGCCTCGCCCGCCTGCTCAGGATCGTCATCCCCTCCCTGCATTCCAAAGAGGCCCTGTTACTAGGGATGCACAGCAGTTTCCTCCTCCTCCGCACCCTTCTCTCACTGTACGTCGCCTCCCTCGACGGACGAATCGTTTCCTCCCTCGTGCGTGCCCAGCCGCGGGCGTTCCTGCTGAATATAGCGAGGTGGATGCTCGTCGCCGTACCCGCTACGTACACCAATAGCATGCTTAGCTACGTGCAGAGCAAGCTGGCGATCGCGTACAGGACGAGGTTGACGAGGCATGTGATGGATTTGTATTTGGGGACGGAGGAGGAGGGCGGCGAGGGGGCGTTCTACCAGTTGGGTACGCACTCTTCTTCCTCTTGCTCTCACTTCTGTTCCTATTCCCGCCCCATTCTTTGCCCGCTCGTACTGCTCTGCAGAGCGCATAGCTGACACACCGATGTCTAGCAAACCTCGACGACCGCACGACGGACGCGGACCAGCTGATAACGCTCGACATCCAGCAGTTCGCCAGCGCGCTCGCAGCGATCTACGGCAACACCGCCAAGCCCGTGCTGGACGTGATACTGTACAACGCCCAGCTCGCGCGGAACGTGGGTGCGGAGGGACTGGTCCTCCTCACAGTGCTGGTGCAGAGCAGTGCTGCTTTATGTGCGTCTCCCCACGTGTCTTGAATTGAAATGCAGCTGACTTGTTGTGGGTAGTACGCGCCCTCACGCCCTCCTTCGGCGCACTCGCCGCGCGCGAATCCCAGCTCTCCGGCGCGCTGCGTACGATCCACGCGCGCATCCTCTCCTCAGCAGAGGAGATCGCCTTCCTCTCCGGCTCCTCGCTCGAGCTTCTGAAACTCGACCGGGCCTACCAGCAGCTGGCGAAGCACTCCAATCTCACCATTGGCACCAAGGCAAGGCATGCGATGCTGGAGGAGGGGGTGGTGAAATGGCTCTGGGGCGCGGTGGGCATGGGCATTTGCGCTATTCCCGTGTTCTTTGGTTTGCCCGGCTCGGGCGGCGGCGGCGCGGGCGGGAAGGCGGATTTGGGGGGGAGGACGGAGGGGTTTGTCACGAACCGCAGGCTGCTCTTGTCCGCCAGCGACGCTTTTGGCAGGGTGCTATATTCGTACAAAGGTGCTTTCCTTCCCCACTGCTCGCCGCTTGAAGCCTCCAGCTAACGCGCACGCAGAACTCTCCGAACTAGCAGGGTACACCGCACGCGTGTCCACCCTTCTCGATACTTTACAAGACGTCCGCGCGGGAAAGTTCGAGAAACGGCTTTCTGCCACTGCGGATGTGGAGCTGCTGGGCGAGCGGGGGAGGATAGTCGAGAGCGAGGAAATCGAGTTTCGCGATGTGCCCATTGTCTCCCCAGCGGGGGAGGTGCTGGTCAGGAAACTGAGCTTCTATGTGAAACCGGGCGTGCGTACCATCTTTTCTCCCTCGAGTGGAAGCTGACATCGCAGGCGGGTGGAATAGCAACACCTGCTCATCGTCGGCCCAAACGGATGCGGCAAATCCTCCACTTTCCGCATCCTTGGCGGGCTGTGGCCTGTCTACGGGGGGGTGGTAAGGAAGCCGGCGAGGGGCGGGTTCACGTACATCCCTCAGAGACCGTATTTGAGCCTTGGGACGCTGAGGGATCAGGTGATATATCCGGATGACAGGGAGGGAATGGAGGCTAGTGAGTCGGGTTTCCTGCTTTCTCACTCTCGTGCTTTCGTGCTCTTCCGCCGGCCCGCCTTCTTTGCAATCTGGAGGTCTCGCGCTTGGGAAGCTTGCACTCTGCGAGAAGTAGATGGCTCGCTATTCCGAGATTCGTGAAACGACCTGTTCTCCCCGCACCGTCTCTGGGCCTCCTCGCGTCCATCCTCTCCGGCTCGGGCGCCCTCTCGAGCGCCCTCTCTTCTAACCATCCTTCTCTCCTCATCCCGCTACCGCGAGGCACGTGCTAACCCCTTCACAGAGGGCGTGACCGATGGCCAGCTAATGGACATCCTCGGATACGTCGACCTGCAGAGCATTGTCGCGCGAGAAGGCGGGTGGGACGCGGCGAGGGACTGGTCAACCTCCCTCTCCGGCGGCGACAAGCAGCGCATCGCCATGGCCCGCTTGTTTTATCACCGGCCGAAGTATGCGATCCTTGATGAGTGCACGAGCAGCGTCACGCTCGAGGTGGAGAAGATGATGTTTGAGCATGTGGCGGGTGGGGGTTGTCTCCTCGCCTGCAGATACTGAACTGATTCGAGGGTCATTGGATTCAGAACTCGGGATCACGCTGCTTACGGTGTCGCATCGCCCGAGCTTGTGGAAGTATCATAAGATGATCCTGCAGTTTGATGGGCAGGGGAACTACGTCTTGTGAGTGCCATCAAGTCAACTTACGGATACGACTGACATCGAGCAGCACCGAGCTCGACGCCGAGAAGCGGCTCGCGCTGCAAGAAGAGAAGCAGACGATCGAGGCCAAGCTCGAGGAAGTGTACGTCTGGTCGTCACAATAGTCATTGCATTGTATGCTTACAAGTTTGGCAGACCCAAGATGCGCACGCGGCTCGAGGAGCTCCGGGCAGTAGCTAAAGACAGAAATGGGTATAAGGCCGAGACCGCACCGTAGCCCCCTTCCTCCCTGCGTCCCGTTCCCGCATGTGTATCTATATTATACAAATACCCTAGTCGTCGTACTCGCAGGCGAACCGCGCCTCCTGGATCTCGATTGCCTCTCCAAGCCGGCGGGTAATCTTGAGCGCGCACTCGTACAGGCCGTCCCCGTGCACATCCACGTACTCCTGCTCCGCCAGCGTCATCGGCGACCGGATCGTGATCTGCACGGTGCCCTGCGCGCCGGGCGTGAACACGCGGAAGTCGTATGTCAGCGGGTCGTCCGAGGGCAGCGTCTCCGCCGCGCAGGCTTGGAAGACGGCGGTGGCGTGTGAGACGTATAGCGCGAGCCGGGAGGGGCGCATGAGGATCGTTATCCGCTCCAGCGTCGTGTTGGTGTTGGCGGAGCGGTGGGGGACCTACAAGCATTGATCAGAAGTGGCCAGCGTGGATCACCGCACAACGTACCCGCAAGTACCGGCTATCCTTTGGCACGTCCTGACAGAAGAACGGCAGGCGCCCCCTCGGCCCGCAGCTAGCGACGTTCGGGAAGGACACGAGCCAGTTGATCTGCTGCCCCTGGGCCGTGCGCCTCCCGCCCTGCTTGGGCTCGTCGTACCGGATGCCGACGGAAGAGTTGCTCAGCGTCTTGACGATCACGCCGCTCTCCATCACGCCCGGCCCGAGGCACCAGTCGATGAACCCCGGGTGCTTCCCCCACCACCCGTGCGTCGCGCGCTGCGCCGTGCGCTCTGCGGGCTCGTCCGCCGCCGGGGGCAGGAAGGCGATGCACTCGATATACGTGCCGTCGGAGAGGATGAAGAGGGCGTTCTCTGTCAGACCGTCCGAGTGCGTCCCTCCCCGGATCAGGCTGAAGCCGTATGCGGAGAACTCGGCAATGGCGTCCGCAAGCGAGGGGACCAACAGAATGATGTGGTCTAGTGTAGGCATCGTTGCGGGGTGGAGAGGCGCAGAGGGGTTTGCTGGCGAGCCCGTCGGAGGCGCGGGATTGCAGAGGAGGCGGGGTCTGAGACTGGGCAGGGATGGCTTGCTGGAAGTTGGATACAATCACAGGTGAGCGTAGAATACAACAATGATAGCACAGCAAAGGGTAGACAGCGAGCACAAGTTAATTGTTGAGATATTACAGAAGTAAGTCGTGGACGGCGTGGGGGTATCTTATCTTCGAGACTGCCGCAGGCCAACCACGACGGCGACACGCTGTCCCTGTCCTTGTACGGCCCGAGTCACGCGCGTTCCGCGTCGGCCGCCTCGAGGTCGACACCGTCCTTCGTACAGCGTCCACCACTGTCGACCCGCATGCTTATCTCCATCATCGCCCAGATGGCGTTCTCTCATCCTCCTTCTTGTGCTTCCCAGGTGGAGAAACCAACTCTGGCGCAATGCTCGATTCAATCTCTTGACGGGTCGTTGACAGCTCGGTCGGAGTTACACCTCGACTTGCATGCGCGCTTCTTATCCGAGGGCTTAGTATGCTTCTAGCACCGCAGACAGCCTTACGTGTTCTCCCTGCGCCTTACGTGTTCTCCCTGCGAAGAGACGCCCAATGTTTAGCCTTGTCTGATAAAGGAGGCGAGGTGGACCTTCTGCCAGCCCGCAGCACTGCTTCTTTCCGCCGGAATCCGTCTCCGCCCGACTTCCTGCCATTTCAGCAAAGGTCTCTGGCCGACAGGCAATTCAATAGTGGTCTACGCGCCCACACCCCGCGCCCAGAGCATCTCGTGATTAGGCTGCCTGGTGTCTGCGCATCCGCACGCTGTTCCCGCCGTCAGACGTTGGGGCAACCGACGCGCCCGCTCCCCCCGCGGATGTTCATGATTCTCCCTTGACCTTCCTTATCCCGAGCCCGTGGAGATGCGCCTTCGCAATGTCTTCACGCGCAAGGGTTCTTCTCCTCGTCCATCTCGCCTTCAGGTGCCGTCCTACATAAAGAGCGCGCGGTGCACAGCGTCGAGCATGCCCTCCGCTTCATCCCGTCCGCAACGCCTTATCCCACCGCTGGCTCATCCGCTCTGCTCGCCCTATCATCATGGACGGCGAGAGCAAGCTCGGGCCTGCTCGGCCGACGTTCCTGCGCGGTCCGAACCTCGCCGAGATACATGTGCCCTACGTGCACTACTCTGATGAGCCTCGCGATCCGGACCTGCAGCTCCCGGAGGATCTTCTGGTCTACGTGTACCGAATGGCGTGCAAGACGGCAACTCGATGCCGCCGACAATGCGGGGCGACTCTACTGTTGCGCAAGGAGAAGTCATCACTCGTCTCGCCGCCATCAACACCGATGTCTCCGCGCTCGTCCATGTCCTCCTACTTTTACGCCGCACCACCGACACTGACCGAGGACACGCGATTCATCCTCTTCTCCTCATCACCTCTCAACACCCTCCTCGTGCCGTCATGCGATCCCACCTTTTCTCTTCCCCGATACAGCATCTCTCGAAGTGTAGACTATCCATCACGAGGCTGGGTGTCCGCAACGATGAAAGGCGGTGACATGATGGCCCGCGTTGAACTCAAGCCGGGATCAAGCAAGGGCGCAGTGCTGTACGGCGGGAGAGAGTGCTCTCTGAAGAGCTTCATGTGTCACGGAGACCCCAAGTGAGTTTCCTGCACAGGCTGCAGTGATCCAGGGCTTATGGAACCAGCTCCTTGCAGTTCCATTCGCAGGAACTGCATGCAGCAAAGTTCACCTGGACGCGGGATCCCACCTCGTCAGATCTCAAGGCGAGCACATCCTATTTTGAACTAGGAACAACCCTAACACTGCACCAGTGCCTGGTGCAGCACCCCGCAGAGCGACTTGCGACTGCAGCAGCCACATTGAGCACCGGCGCACGTGCGACCGATCACCCCACACTCGTCATTCGACCAGAGTCCATGGACGATCTGGACATGATTCTATTAACGATGCTGATCGTGGAGAATTGCTGGCTATGAGCATTTCATCTGGCACATGGTAAGTTCCAACTACCCAATACGGCGACTGGCGTGATTGAATACCATCAACCAGGCCCGAGGCACACCGTCTCTTCCAACGGTCTATTCTTATTCATTTCTCCGGATCTAGGTTTCTTCCTGAATGTCAAGGCAAAATCCTCATGAACGCGTGCCAAGCGCCGCACGTCCATACATACCTGCAATTGCTATGCATGCTTCGTCCACTTTTTCGGGGTTCTGCAACGATGCTGGCCAGTGCTGGCCCACGAATTACGGCGCAGCCGCACTTTACGTACGGTCCTGGAAGCACATAATGAGCCGAATCGTCTGCCTGGCGAGTTTCTTCCGATGATGTGCCCTGCCTTCATCATACGCCTGGACGACGTGTGAAGCAGCATGTGGGCGCTTGAACGAGCATCCAATGGCCGCGGACATGTTTGACGAGCGCGGCCTGCCTTCGCGAAGGCGCATGGGAGTCTACTCTAGGCTTGAGCGAAGCCGACGTGCAGGCTACTTCTGCCTACGATCGTGTCGCGTTTGGCGAGGTCAAGTGCCCGGAAAACGAGGAAGAAGCGCCAACTACCCTCGTTTGATCGGACCATATGTATGGCCGCACCTCGCGTCCGCGGTGTCGCGCAAATTGATCGCATTCCTTCCTGCTGCATTCTCCAGTACGGTACAAGCCTTCCCTAAATCATGCGCTCCCCGGAACGACAGCCTGCCGCTCCCATTCCGCAGCACCACCTCATGACTTCTCCAGGACGAAATCCGCCTCTACAGCTACGCACCCATCCGGGCCAATATACAGCGAGTCCTCGTACTCCAAGCTCGCTGCGCCCCTCGTGTCCGAGAGCTTGACGTAGCATGGCTGCTCGCTGTTGGCGTCCAGCGAGGATTGCTGTAGCTTGAGCGTGACCGTTTCTGTTTCGGGCGTTTCGAAGCCGGGCCCGGAGCCGGAGGGGGTGAGGAGGTCGGAGGAGGAGGGCGCAGAAGTGGAAGGGGAGAGAGTTACGCTCGCGGTCAGAGCGGCGTTATTCGACCCGGTGTAGCGCACGAGCGAGATGGAGCAGTACCACGTTCCGCTGCTGTAGTGCTCCCCATGCGAGATGCCGAATGTCATCTGCCATGCGCGGCCTGGTCGTGCTCGTCAGCACAGCTCCTTCAATTTCAATTTGATGGAGGGCAGCTTACCCCGCGCAATCCACCGCACAGACACCTTCTGGTGCATACGTATCCTCCTAAGCCAGTCGCGCACTTGGAACCTGATCCGAAAGTGTCCTGCCTTCCCGTCTGCCACATGCTCCACTCGCACCGTATCGACCGCCCGGCCCTCGCCGGCAGGGAGGCGGGAAGTGATGCTCTCCGCCAGACCCTGTGGGGTGAACCCGTCCGTCTGTCGCAGGTACTGGAAGAGCGCGTTATCGTCCCCCAGCGCGCAGGCGGCGATCGCTTCCCTTTGCGTTGTGTCCGAGAGGGGGAAGGAGGAGAGGAGGTCTATTGCTGGCCAGCCTTCTTCGGGCGGGGAGGAGGAGAGGGAGCCGCCTGGCAGGGACTTGGCGAGCGGGGAGAGGGTGAGGAGCGCCCAGTACAAAGCGGGGTGGGACTCGATTGGCTCTTGTGAGAGCGTGGGGAAGGAGATGCCGTGCGAGGCGCAGGCGAGGTAGGACGAGTGCAGCACGTCTAATGACGCTGGGTCGGAGAGGTTGTGCACCACGTCGCGCAGCTACAGTCACGGTCTTCTAAGCGCTTGCTCAAAGGGGAAGAGAGGGATGAGAGAACTCACGAGCGCCCGAACCGTCCTGCTAATCTCGAGCTCCTCCTGCCTCCGTTTCCAGTATTCGGGGCTCCACGGTGCCCACGCAACGCCGTTTCCCTCCTGTCTGGGGTTGGGGGTGGGGAAAGGCGGTCTGCTCGGCCCTGCTGCGGCGGAGGCGGACGGCCAGGCGGGGATGGGCCGTTTCTGGTCCGCTGTTGGGCGCGGGGAGGAGGCGAGGGAGTCGTATGACGGGGGAGTGTCGTTCTCTTTGGAGGTGATCACCATTTTGTGTTGCTTTATGCTGGGGCGGGAGGGGGTTGATGTCGGTGAGTGAGGAGGAGGAGGAGGAGGACGGGGCGGTATATGTGTACGTGCTCATTGATAGGGTCCACATGGCACGGCTGCGCGGGCGCTTCGCAGCGTAGTCCATTCAGTTGTTCCTCCTTCGGACGACGGGGCACTCCCGGTGCGCAGTTGTTGACGTTTCCAGCACGGCAGACACCTATGAGGCAAATTTTGAAGAAACTGGTATTGCAGGGATGCTGCGCTTGGCATTGTCATTTGTTGGGTTACGTAACCTGGCGGTGAGGTCTTCATTGTCAGACTGCTGTCCGGGCCGCTCGCAGCCCGCCCGGAATCAGGCGAGTCATGCGAGCGTAGAGCACTGTACTGGCACTGCGATCTCCCTGGTCATGAGAGTCGCGCCAGGCTTGAGTTTGTCCAATGCAGATGAGGTAGGACGTTGTCCTCTAAGGATGCGCAGATGATCTCAGGCTGTCGGAGATACAGATTTCTCTAACGCCGACGGGCAGCGGGCTGTCGGAGATATCTCTACTCTTAATGCCGACAGTTTTGGGGCTGTCGGCGATACGTCAATTAAAGGCCGACAAGGATGTGGACTGTCGGAGATAGACTCTCGTCCAACGCCGACGGGCTGAGGCGATCGGCATTACGTCCGCTCCTAAGGCCGATGGCAGAAGCAGTCGGAGATACCCCATTTAAGGCCGAGATGTCCGGTCCTGTCGGAGATATCGTCTTCCCAAACGCCGACCGCCCGTAGTCGCCGCGATTGACAATATGATGGTGACCATCGACTGCGGAGAGCGATGCTCTATCAGCAGACTGCGGCGCATCCCCGTCTCCGTTACTACTCCTTCCCCGTCGTCTCCGTCCCCCTCCTTATCTCTTCTTCCCACCCCACCTCGCCAGCACTTCCTCCCCCACCGAGCTGAACAACAATGAAGAACACCCAGCTGCCCCTGCCCGAGGATGCTCCCCCGGGGTACGAAACCGTCACCGTCCCCGCCGGCCCCGGCCCCTCCGACTTCCCCTCCACCCCCAGCGGCGGGGCACGGAATGAGAAACGCCCCTTCCAAGCAGCAGCGCTGGAGCTCGTCACTAATTCCCCTCCACCGCCAGAGGGATCCATCTGGGACCTTGCGAGTGCGAGCGGGTGGATGGACTTATGGCGCAGGAAACAGAAGGTTGAGGAGATGCGTACGACGCTGCGTGGGCTGGTGCGTCCAACAATGATATCTATATGCGCTGCATGCTGAACAGCTCCCTGCACGCACCTAGATCTACGACACCCTGCGCAACCTGTCCGACCCAGGCGCTTTGTCCACGCTCGAGTCATGCCAAGCCGCCTGCCGCCCGCACGGCATCTCCTTCGAAGAGCTGATCCAGGAGGTCGTCGAAGGTCACACCCCATTGTACTGGGCGATCCTGGCCGTGTGTCACACCCACACGCCCTCTTCCCCTTCCAGTTCTCTCCCCGCTGGCCCGTCTCTCTCTCCTTCCACCTCTCTCCCGTCTTCTCCTACCACCCAGCAAGGAACAGGAACAGGAACGGAAGCGGCCCCAGGCTCAGCAGTAGGAAACTCGATCCTCAAACTCCTCCTCTCCGTCCCCCTAACGCCCAGCACCGTCTCCGACGCCCGGGCCGCGCTAATGCTCAACGACGCCAATGCGCTCTTTCAGACCCTGCGCACTTACCCGACGTTCGCGAAGACTTCTTATGCAGAGAGCGTGATTGGGCTGGGGGCTGCTGCTGCTGCTGCCTCCTCTTCATCCTCCTCCGGTGGCTCCCCCGGCACTCAGGGCCAAGGCAGGATCAGCCCTGTTCGCGTCACGCACGTCTCCTCCCCCTCCGCGGGCGCCGGCACGTTCCTAGTCAGCTGGTCCATCCCCGTCTTCTGCAAGCGCGTCAAGGTCTCGCGCAAGATCAGCACCCAATGGATCGCCCGTGGGAGGGCATGGCAGTGCTCCATCTCTGTCGATGGGCAGGGGGGGCCGTGGATGCTCAGCTTGAAGTTGCTCAAGGGGAGCGCGAGCACGCCTTTGGATGGGGTGCTCAGGCTGGGAAGGCCGGAGGGGGAGAAGGTGGAGTTGAGGCTGAAGAAGAGGAAGTTGGAGGCGGGTGGGCATAACGTGGAGGTCAAGCTGAATAGTGTGCCGGGTGGAGCGACGCTCGAATATGAGTGAGTGCACGCCTTGCTGCGGCTGGTTACTGGGAGCCTGGGCTGATTGGTGTCGCAGGGACTCGCCATACTTGAGCCCAGAGGGGACGCTCTACGTGCAGGGCGAGTTTGCACTCGAGAAGAACGGGTTGAAGCAACAGGACTAGGACTGACGCCGCTGGTGCAGGGGGGCGGTTCTCCTGTACTGTAAAATAAAATCGGAGATCGGGATTTACACATTTTCTTGTAGTGCTATTTTCACCTGGACCTTTTCGGCTTGTAATATATTTGGTTGAGTGTTACGTGTTACGCGTGCGCTTTTCGCAGGAGGGACCCCCATATCATTCGTTACAGCACATACACACCAAATCACTTCTTCAACTTGGCCGTCATATCCTCGACCCACTTGCTCTCCTCCTCCCCCCTTGCCAAGAGGTAGTAGGGTTTGAGGCTGTTGGAGAGGAGAGGAGGACGAGCGAGGTGTCCGCGAGCACTTTGCGGTAGTTTTCTGCAAGAAGGTTGGCTGCTTTAAGCATAAGAGAGAGAAAGGGAAGAGGCGCACGTAGTTCCAGGTTGCACGCCGCGCGGTTGAGCAGAAGGCTCTCGCGCAGCTTGATATCCTCGGGCATGCGTCGATTCCCTGGGTGTAGAAGCCCACCGCCTCTCTCCACCTCTTCCCGCGAAAGTACTCGTTCCCCAGCTCCTTAAAGTTCAGCGCCCTTTCTACTCTCCCCAATAATGAGTATGAGCGCGAGAGAAAGAGGTGAACGCGCACGCACGCACCATCCGCCGTGCCCTCGTGCGCAAGGCTCTTGAGCACTTCGAGCCTGGTAGGTTTCGTACCCCTCCCCCGCGGGGGAGGAGGGGAGAGATTGCATGAACAGCGGCGTGGGGTCGAATGCTTGCAGGGCCTTTTCCAGGTCGGCTGGGGAGGGCGGCTGGGGGAAGGGGGCGGACATGGTGGGCAGCGGCAGGGAAGGGAGGGATGTGGAAAGGGACCACTGAAATGACTACGGTTGATATTATCGGAGTTAGTATCGTCAGGGTCGGCGTATTGCCGATATTGTCGGCTGTAGCGGAGCGCGCATCTCCGACAGCCAACTGCGAGTCGGCGTTAGTCAGTTGTGTAGCGCCGATGGCACAGAGGTCATCGGCGTTACACCACGTCCTATATCCGAAAGCGGAAGCAGCCGTTGCCTTCCCATCCCACAATCCGCCCAATTTTCCTCCACACCCTTCCACCTTCTCGTTCCCAACCACCACCTCCCTAACCAGAGCTGTTTGCTGTCCGAGTTTGCTGTCCGAGTCGTCCAGGTCGCCGCAATAGACCGTTCCGTTTCCCTATTTGGCCAATTGGTCCTCGAGTGCTCTGTCCCGTCCGTCCCCAGGTCCACGTGCGTCTAAGTGTGCCCGTCCGTCCAGCCAACCATCAACAACACGTCAACAACACCCACCCCGAGCCTCACCCGCAACCCGCAGCCCGCCCATCAGCACAGCACCCGTGCCCATCCACCAGCCCACGCCAACCAACCCGTGACTGTGTCTATCCCTATCCACCCCACCGGTCCCGTGCCCAGTTCCCCGAGTGCCTCAACCCCCAGCATGTCCGAACAATCTTTCAACCTGGACGAGGACCGCATAAACGCCGAGCTGCTCGCTCCCCCGGGGCCGGATCAGCATGAGCACGACCACGACAACGGGGACCAAGAAGAAGAAGAAGAACAGCAGTACCAGGAAGACGAGAATGAGGTGTATGTGTACTCCCACGAGCGCGACGGAATGGGCGAGTCCTCCCCCAGTCCGAGCGAGATGGACGTCGAGGGCTTCGCTGCCCCTGCTACGGATACCGACCAAGACCAGTATCAGGACGCGGACGCTGATGGGGATATGGACCCCGATGCGGATGGGGAGGCGGACTTGGATGTGCAGACCGTCCCTCCGGAGCAAGATCAGGAGCAGGAGCAGGAGCAGCGAGCGGTCGCCAACGGCGCAGAGCAGAACGGGCATGTGCGCACTCTGCCCCTGACGGCGGACTACTCGCCCTCCGCGCCCTCCGCCCCGCTCCCCAGCACCGGCCCACCTGTGCATGTCAAGCTCGAGGAACCGCCCCGTCCCGCCCTGCCTGCATCTATCACAGCTGCCATCCGGGCCGCCTCTGCGCCTGTGCCCGTCTCCCCCCTGACCGCCAAAAAAGAGGAAGAGGAGCCTGCGGACCGGGTCGAGCAACTCCGTGCTCGGGTCAAGGAGGACTCGTTTGACGCCGATGCGCATCTGGCGCTCGTCGCTGCCGCCGAGAGCGCGGGGGATATCGAGCTGATCAAGCAGGCGTACGAAGGGCTGCTTGAGCCGTACGCGGGAGCTGTGAGTCTTCGCCTGGTTATCATGCTGAGGTGCATGCATGTGCTGATGCACGCATACAGGCGACGCACCAGATCTCCTACCTCGGCCACTTTCTCACAAACCCCTCCGACTTCCCCTACGCCGAGTCCCTCTTCGCGCGCTTCCTGCGCAGCTCCCCCTCGCCCGACCTGTGGAAGTTCTACCTCACCTATATCCGCCGCGTGAACCCTGGCGAGCAGGGCAGGGAGACGGTGCGCAAGGCGTACGAGTTTGCTCTGGGGTACATTGGGCTGGACAAAGACGCGGGCGAGATCTGGAGGGACTATCTCCAGTTTCTCAAGGAGCAGCCGGTGCGTGCTGTGCTCTGCCTGTGCCTCAAACACTTCTGATGCATAGCAGGCCTCGTCCACGTGGGAAGAACAGCAGAAGACGGACGCGCTCCGACGCACATACCAGCGCTGCGTCGTCATCCCCCTCGAGAACATCGAAGCGCTCTGGCGCGAATTCAATGCTTTCGAGAACGCGCAGAACAAGCAGACGGCCAAGCGTTTCCTTGAACAGTACTCGCCCGCATACATCACCGCCCGCGCATCGATGAAGACGCTTCGGCAGCTGCTCGAGCCTATCACCCGCCCGCTCCCGCACGGGCTGCCTGTACGGCCGACGTGGTCGGAGCAGGACAAGAAGTACGCGCGTGAGTGGAAGGCGTACCTCATGTGGGAGGAGTCGAACCCGCTCGACCTGGACGACGGGGCGGCGCTCGTCGCGCGCGTCCAGGCCGCATACCGCAAGGCCGTCGGCTGGGCACGCTTCTACCCCGAGGTGTGGTACATGGCGTACAACTACCTCGTCGCGAACGGCAAGGTGGACGACGGCGCTGCGCTCCTCCGCTCGGGCTGCGAAGCGTGTCGCACCAGCTTCCTCCTCCATTTTGCGGCCGCAGAGCTCGAGGAGAGCAGGCGGAGCTACCCCGCCGCGCACGCGCTGTTCAACAGCCTCATCGGCAACCTCGGCGTGCAGCTGGGCCAGCTCAAACAGAGCATCGACGCTGAGGCCGAGGGCGCACGGGGCCCGCCCGTCGACCCGAGCGCGCTGGGCGAGCTCTCGGAAGACTTTAGGAAGGCGACTGAGGAGCGGGAGGAGCGGGGTGCGCGCGTGTGGGCGCGCAGGGGCAGAGAGCTGGAAGATCTCAAGGCTGGGATGCAGGTCGCGTGGATCATGCTCATGCGGTTTGCGAGACGGTCCGAGGGGCTCAAGGCTGCGCGGACTGTGTTTGGCCGCGCGAGGAAGAGCGAGTGGGTCGGCTGGCAGATCTTTGAGGCTTCTGGTGCGCTCCTTTGCTTCCCGTGCATATGGCGGGTATTGACAACCTCCCCCCAGCGCTCATGGAGTACCACTGTACCAAGGTACCGGACGTCGCGGGCAAGATCTTTGAGCTCGGACTCAAGAGCTTTGGCGACAACGCAGACTTTGTACTGCGCTATCTTGGCTTCCTGATTTCCATCAACGATGATGCCAGTGCGTCAAACCGGCTCGTGAGTGTTAACATAGGCTGACGATCCTGCAGACGCGAGAGCCCTCTTCGAACGCTTTATCCCCACCTTCGCTGCCGACAAAGCGCGCCCGCTCTGGGAACGCTGGGCGCGCTACGAGTACAACTTTGGCGACTTTGCCGGAGCCCAAAAGCTCGAGAAGCGCATCGCCGAGGCGTTCCCGAACGACCCGCCGACAAAGCGGTTCGCGCAGAAGTACGAGTACCTGAACCTGAACACGATCCGGGACTTTGACATGGGCTTTGGCTTCCGCCCCGCCGCCCCACAAGCCGCAGTCCACCCCGCAACACCTTCCGCCGTCATCCCCCAAGCACCTGTTAAACGTCCCGCCTCACCGTCCCCGCCGCCGCCGCCCAGGAGAGAGCCGCCGCCGAACAAGCGGCAGAGAGAGTCCTCGCCCGACCGGCGAGGGCAAAATAAGAAGTTCAGACCGTCACCCCCTCCGCCGAGGGACCGTGTGCCCGACCGCGGCTGGGCGGACAGAGAGCGGGGTTACCAGAGTCCAGTGCGCCCCCGCACCCCACCACTCCCCCAGCATGATGAGCGCGTCCCCGCTGCGCCTGCCGCGCCGAGCGGCGCCGTCCCTGCGCTCGTTGCCGTCCTCCTCGGAAAGCTCCCTTCTGCGTCTGTGTTCGACGGGCCCGTGTTCAGGACTGATGATCTCATGCAAGTCTTTCGTAACTCTGTCATCCCAGGAGCTCAGATGCTTCCTGGTCCTGCTCCGCCTCGTCCCCGCTCCCCGCCAGCCCAGCGTGGCGGCGGCGGCCGCCCGCCTCCAGACTACGGTCCTTATCGAGGACCAAACTCTGGACCGCGTGGCAGATATTGACCTCACAAAGTGGATTGCTTGAAATCGGATCTGGCACGCTCGTAGATACCGGATTGCAATTTTATCTTTATTGATTTTGGCCCTCACTTCTTCCTAGCCCGCTTGCTTGCTCCTCCTTCGGCTCCCCTCTGTACCTTTGCCGAGTCCGCAGCGTCTAGCTTGATCACACCCTGCTCGACCTGCTGTGCTAGCCACTCCTTGCACTGCTCCTTCGTACCCTCCGGATACTCCAGCTGCCATCCCACTACAGAGTTCAATATGGGCGCGAGAGCCGGGCCGGGCCGTATGTTTAGTGTAGCAGCAATCTCCTTGCCCTGCAGAAAATAGCGGAATTAGTACATGAATAATGTCAATGCATTGCAACGCACGTCTAGTCTCGGCTTCTCTTCGATCGCGGATGGCAGGCCTAGCTCCTGGATCCGAGCCACGAAGAGCTCATAAGTATGGATGACTTGTTTCGTACCATCTGGAAACGATCAGCATCGGCGCCAGACCACCTGCGCGGGCTTACCTTTCAGCGACCCGGTGCTCAGCTCCCAGTAGGGGATGAGATCCTGCACAAGTGCAAAAGCGAGCGAGTCTTCCCAATTGGCACCCTTGACTGTGTGCACCGCGGGATTCCGAAGCACCAGACCTGCACCCAGTCAGTACGCTCCCTTGCCGTGACAGTGCGCCTACCGATGGACTTGCGATCCGGCGGCGGGAAGCGAGACAGCTCCGGCTTGCTCAGGAGGTGCGCAGCGGCGAACAGCCCGACAGTGGATGTCATATCGTTGTTGCTCAGCTTTTGCTGTAAGCTAGCTGCTGCAAACAAGTGCCGGCACTCACCTTCAGCCCTTCTCGGATGATACCCTCCACCGCGGGCGCTGACTTCTTTTTCTCCAGGTATGTGAGCTGCCCGTACGGCGTCAGGTCAGCAGCGAGGTATAGGTATTTCCGGACTTGGGCATCCTGCCGTGCCCGGGTGAGTATCGTGAGAGTTGCGGTATCGGGAGAGGAGAGAAGGTGATGCAGGATCGACGCTGTGACGAGCCCCGTATCCTCTTCCAGGGGCACGCCAGAGAGCGTCGAGGTTGCGGCGGGGGGGAGCCAGTAGATGGACTTGTACAGTGTGAGAGAGTGAATATGCTGTATCGCCAGGAGCGGGTTGGGCCCTAGCCGGTATCAGCGCCGAGCAGAGCGCACACCGGGAGCAGAGGAATCACCTTTGAGCATCTTCTCCACCTCGATGCCCACGCGCTCCCTGCTGACCTTCTGTATCAGCGCATCCTTCACTTCGGGCAGGGCGGCGGCGGCCTGCAGCGCCGGGTCCAGGCTAAAGCCGAAGCGGGACGAGAAGCGGATTGCGCGCGGGACGCGGAGGGGATCGTCGAGGAAGGTCTGGCGGGGGGGCATGGGCGTACGACAGACGCCGGTTTGGAGGTCGGCCAGGCCCTGCTGGGGTCAGTGGATTGTGTACATGACTGGGTGCAGGGCAAACCTTTTCGGTAAAGTCCTCTACTCGCCGCGTGTGCACGTTGTAGAAGAGCGCGTTTATGGTCAGGTCACGACGCAGCGCGTCTTCCAGTGGGGTACCAAACCGTTGCTGTCAAGAAGATCCAAAGTGAGCTACCCAAGTTCCGTGTGAGACATGCTTTAGGCATACAACGGGCACGCGGCTGTCCGCCGCATAGTCCTCCGCGCGGAGGTTGACAAAGTCCATCTCTAGCCCAAGCACGTCAAACTTGGTCGTCTCGAGATGTTTCGACTTTTCCGGGTTCGCCTCAATCGTTGTGAACCTGCCGCACGGCACGTCGCGAGCCTTGCAGAAGGCTCTCAGGCCGAGGGCGAACGGCAGCCCAGTCATGCTCGACAGCGCGACGTCGATGTCGACCGAGTCAAGTCCGAGCAGCTTATCCCTCACCCAGCCACCGGCGATGCGGCACTCGACTGGGGGGGTGAGAGTCTTGGCATAGTCGTCCAAGATGGTGCAGATCTGGTCCTCCCGCGGGTCGAGCGTGATAGACATCCCTGTGCGGGCGGCGGTGTGAAAGAGAGTGCGACGGCGATAAGCAACGAGAACAGGAGTCCGACGGTGATAAGCAACGATAGGACGTGGACGGAATGCTAGAGTTGCTCGAGTTACTCGTGCAAAGAGCATCAAGCAGGCCCAGTCAGAGGCTCAGCAGTTCATGTAGTGAAGCGAGTCACGGTGATGCGCCAACAAGAAGACCCTGACTCGTTCCCACCTTGACCAGAACCGACTGCTGCCGCGTGTCGGATATAATCCATGTTAACACCGAGAGGACATCGAAGCGTGTCGGCATTAAGGGGAGCTTATAGCCGACACTTCAAATATCGGCGGTAATGTGTTCTTATTTCGGAAATGACCGTGTCGGCGTTGAGGCCAACTTATAGCCGACATGCGCGTCAAATTAACTTATACCCGACATACCCTTCTGCCACACCTCGGCCGTCTCAATACGCAGTCTACTGGAGAAGGAAACGCCCAGCTATAAGTGCAACGTGCTGAAGCTTCAGATATAGCTGCACCGAGTCGCCTTTACTGCAAATCCAAAGATCAAATCGACTGATCTTCCGCGCTGGGATGTACCGGCCGCTTATCGCCGAAATGGCAAAACGGCCCATTGTGCCACACCAGCAGCCTCAATACCCCGTCCACTGGGGAAATGAACGCCCAGTTATACAAACAACTTGTATACAAGACAGAAGTGTACATATATAAATACACCGGCGCACATACAGTGCAAACCAAAGATTAAACTCAGATCCAGCCCAATCCCTCACCGCTCCGCCGGCATACGGCCCACCTCGAGCACATTATCCGGCAGCATATCGATCCTCCGCTTCAGATGCGACAAGATCGTCCCCGAGGAAGCGAGGTACTCTCTCGCGCACCCGAAGCAGGAAGCGGCCGTCTTGTTCAGGCAGGAGGTGACGAATGTATGCTGTTGCGTGTCAGCTGGCTCCTGTGATACGAGCAGATAGGAGGGCGCACGGTGAACACGACCTTGCTCGTTGGGCACTTTCTCAGCTCCAGCAACGCCGCCTCCTGAAACTCGGGAAAGTAGTCCGCCTGAAAATCGTGCCTGCAGCTCCCGACGGGGCACACGCCCTTCCCCTCCAACCCCCTAACGAGCTCAGCGGCGAGCTCGAACCTCGTATCCCTCAGCCGCACAAGTCGTGTCAGGTCCAACGCGCTCCAGTCCCGCAGCTCCTCGGGCCACAGCGCCTCCATGTACAGCGCGGCCTTGTCGATGTCCGCCTCGAGGCATGCGGCGGCGGCAGTGCGCTTCTCCTGCTCGAGATCCTCCTTGCACGCGAGCGCGTACACGCGCAAGGGAACCGTCTTCCGCATCAGCTCGGGGGAGACGAGCGCAGCGCGGAGGACGTCCAGCACCGGCTGGGAGGCGTACTTCCGCGCCAGGTCGAAGAGGGGGAAGAGCTCGTCGATGCTCGTGTAGCGCGGGTTTGGCAGTGGGTAGACGCATAGGAGGAAGTCGTTCATTAGCCGCGCGGGCTCGGGGATGTCCAGTACGGGCGGTTCTTGCTGCGCTGGAGAGAGGGATGTGGTGCTGCTGGAAGGGGGAGAGGGGATGGAGAAGAGGTCGCGGAAGATGTCGGAGGACTCGATGAGGATGCGGCGGAAGACGCGGAAGGGTACCTTATCCGCCGTGCGGAGGATCAGGTCCGCATCGGGGTTGTCGAACGCCGGGTGCTTGCTGAACGGCGGCTTGGGTATGGGGTGCGGGGTGCGGGAGGAGGGCGGCGGGGGCAGAGCGGAGAATGTGAAGTTTGTTGGAGTGGGAGGGGAGGAGGTGGGCCGCATGTAGTAGCCTGTGCGCGTGGGGTAGGACATCGTGCGATTGCGCTCGAAATGTTGGGATGTTGAGAGGAGGAAAGAAGGGACATGGGCCGAATAGGGAAATTATGTACTGTACAATAAGAGGGGGCGTGACCTCTGCCGTTGTATGCCGTACAGTGACCGTACAATGGGCGGTCGCAGAGTCGGCCCCTGATCTCTGATATCGGCGGACCCTGGCATTGTCGGCATTCCCCCGCGGCAAGACCCGCACGGCCGTCCGGTGAGCTTTTTCCTTCGCCAATTTGCACAATTTGCACAAGCCTAGTGGGTCTAGGGCAAATGCCACAACAGAAACAGCGAAGGATGGTGCGAAGGTTGAGTTAAACAACACCTGACAAGTGGTACATATACAATCCTAATCACCAAAAGAGACGCCGCCGTGACACAATTGTACTCATACACAATCCAAGATGTAAAAGCATTCAAACAATCCCTAATGCCGCTCAACCGGACGGATAAGCAACGGCAGCTGTTGACCTTTCTCGTTCTCCCCATCTACAATTGGTCGCACGACCATCCTGATCAGATCGTCAGCACTTGAATCACACTCGGAGATAAAAGGCCACTCACGCATTTCGCTTCACGATCGGTTTTGGACACGAGAACTCGAATTCCCGCACGAGGTGGAACAGGAAGATCTTGATCCTGCGGTGGGCTGTAAGCATCGAGTCGGGCAAGCAAATACCGCCACTTACTCAATCAGCGCAAACCGCATCCCGACGCACGCCTTGGGCCCAGTCGAGAAGGACATAAGGCCCGCCCACGTCTTCCACGCCGTCCGGCCCTTCTCCTCCTTCCCAAACAACCCCCGCTTCTCGCACTCCGCGTCCCGGTCGGAGAACATCAGCCTATCCCACCTCGCGGGCCGGAACTCGTGCGCGTCCTCCCCCCACACGCTCTTGAGCGTGTTAAGCCCCTCGAACGGCACGTGCACATACTGTCCTTTGCGGATCGAGATGCCTGTTGGGCCCTGTCGCCGGCCGGCAGCCTCGAGCCCCATCGCGGGAGGAGAGAGGGGGATGATGTCGTCTTCCACCGCTTGGCGGAAGGTGCTGTGCACCGCGGGCGTGAGGCGGAGCGTCTCCCGGACGACCTTCTCGAGGAGGGCCAGGCGGTCGATACCCTCGACAAATGCGTTCGGCGCGTCGGGGTCGATGGCGAGGCACTCTTCTCGCAGTGCGGATTGCACATTGGGGTGGGTGGAGAGATAGTACAAAGCCCATGCGATCGTGAGCGATGTCGTTTCGGACCCCGCCATCAGGAAGGTGTTCACTTGCGCGATAACGAGATCGTCCACCATCGCGGTCTTGGGTGCAGTGGACACGATCTCCTGGACTGCACAGTTGTTAGATAATAGCGTGATCGCGTTGCATCGGACACTCACTCATGAGTGTCAGGAGATCTTTTGGAGAGTTATCAGCTCTTGCGCTGGCCTTCTCGCCGCCTATCTCCGCTTGTCGCTCCTGGATCCATCGCTTCACAGTGTTGTCGATCACGTCCCTGCTTTCGCGTATCGTCTTGACCCGTTCATCTGGCTTTATCTCCGTCAGAACACACTGGTCTCTGAATCGCATCGCCAACTTACAAAATGCTCGTCCAACCAAGGGAAATATATCCCCAGATACATCCTCACCGTAAACCCGCTAATGCTCCCAAACAGCCTCTGGAAAGCCACGTAGAGCGGGTCCTCCTCCCCCCTCAGCGCTTCGAACGAGTACCCAAACCCGGCGAGACCGATCACGTCAAACGTCGCGCGCGTGAGGTGGGGGACGACGTCGACTGTTTGCTCGTGGGAGGAGAGGGAGCGCAGGATGGAACATAGCTCGCGGGCTTTGAGGGAGGAGATGGGGGAGAGCGCGTCTAGGTTCTTCTTGCTGAATACTGGTTGGAGGATGCGTCTCTGCACTATTATCAGCCTCCTCGCTGGCAGAGGAAATAGATGAAAAAATGCACCATAACCCTATGGATCCCTCCTTCTGCCATCACCAGCCCTCCATCACCAATCGCCTGGTCGACATAACTCCGCGCTTGCCAGCCCTTCTGGTACTTCTCCTGGTGATCCAGCACGTACTTGATCACAGCCGGATCGAGTGAGAAAAGCCGCCGGTCCCACGGGCCGAAACCGAATGTCTGAAAGTTTGGGCCGTAGCGGGCAACCCAGGCTTCATGCGTTTGGGGAGAGACATCGGGGCTGTGGGAGATGGTTGAGAGATCAGTTGTGCGGTGCTAGGTGATTGGACGTACTCGAGTAGCTGGGGTAAGTGCCCGACGGGGCTGTACCAGCCACCTGGAGGACCGGGAAGCTCATGCAAGGAGACGACTTCCTTGACGGTAAGATACTGGACTGCAATCCAGAGGAAGACGAGGACGACGATGGAGGGCGTCGCAAGGATGAGTAGGGAGGTCAGGTCGAGCGGGATGATACCAGCTGGCATGATGGGCGATCCCGTCAAAGAGTAGCGAGTCTCTCCACGCAAGTTGTGATATGAGTTAAGCCAAGAGCTGCGGGGATGGACCGGGCGCTGGCAGCGGATGGTCTATAAGAGTGAAGAGGCAAACAACGCCGCCCTGAGGGGAGAGAACAAAAGCCCGGTCTCGAGGCGACGTAGGCACCCGCAGATAGGGCCATGGCTTCTTCTGAGAACAACAAAACTGAACCTGTTGTGATTGAGGACTGACACGGCTATTGTTGTGCTGGCAGGGTTGGATCCGCGGTGATTTGACGGAGGTCCGTGGCCAGCGCCACGAGGAAAGATTGGATGGAGATTGCTTCCGTCAACGGGGAAGGAGTTTGATGTCGTGTGCGGAAGCGCGCCTCTAACATTTGGTGCTTCATCGGCCAGGCACATTCGTGCATATCTGACTTCCTTCCAGCTTACCTTATCGCTGCTCGACATACTTGATATTTGAAACTGTGAACCTCAGAAATGCCTGCTCCAAGGGACCGACGTGACTCGCGTCCGCCACCACCACGACGCGCAAGAGACGACGGAGATCGTGACTATGACCGACCGCGCGGCAAGGAGAGCAGGGACAGGGAGCGGCCACGCCTGAAAGAGGAGAGCGACGAGGAGAAGTGGGACAGGCGAAGACCAGGAGACGGGGAGCGAGAACGGGATAAGGACAGGGACAGGGGGAGAGACCGCGATCGCGACTGGGATCGAGACGGCCGGCGAGACCGAGGATGGGACGACAGACGAGATGGGCCCAGTGCGCGAAGACGAGATGACGAAGGTTACCGTGACCGCCCGCGCTCGGATAGACGCTCTCCTCCTCCGCGCGGCCGCGGATCCCGTTCCCCACCAGCGGCGTTCCCCACCTTCGGCCCGTCCGGCTCCCGTTCCCCCGCCGCAGGATCCCGCGAGCTCTCCGCCCCGCAAGAGGACAAGGCGAAACCGAACTTCAACCAGTCTGGCGCGCTGGCCGCAGCGACAAACACCGTCAATGGCGTGGTGCTCAAGTATAACGAGCCGCCCGAAGCGAGGAAGCCGACGAGGAACTGGAGGCTGTATGTCTTCAAGGGGGACGAGCAGGTCGAGCTGCTGCATATTTCGAAGCAGTCGGCGTATTTGGTTGGGAGGGATCGCGTCGTATGCATCTTTCAATCCACTTCCCGTATATGCTTATCTGACGATGCGAGTGCAGGTTGCCGATATACCCATTGAGCACCCGTCTTGCTCGAAGCAACATGCTGTGATTCAGTACCGTCAAGTTACGTCGCGGAATGAGTTTGGGGATACATCATCCTCAGTCAAGTGCGTCGCTATCATTCTTTTGCTTGGTTCTCTCCTCACTAGCCTTTCAGACCATTCATCATCGATCTTGACTCCACAAACGGGACGTTCGTGAATGACGAGGAGATACCCAAAAGCCGATTCTACGAGCTGAAGGAGAGTGATGGTGGGTCACTTTCACCGCGATACACAGGTGTTCCGTGCTAACGAATCACAGTCATCAAATTTGGGCAGAGTACGAGGGAATATGTGCTATTACACGAGGATGTTGCCACCTGAAACATTCTACTCTGTCATTGTGTTTTGCATGGTGAAGGTTACAGCGGTGATTCATGACTGTTATTTGTGCCAAGAGATAAATTTGGTCCGTTGGCTTTGTAGGACTTCCCGCTCTTTATGGAGCTGTGCAAGTGATGCAGTGTGTGAACAGAGCCACTCCAGGGCCAGCACAAGTGACGCACCTGGGGACGTCTTCAATGTCATCCTTTGTTGCCTCCGTTGTCGCCGTACTGTTTGCCTATCCTAAGAGTGAGCTTGTCGTTGGAGGCAATGGATTTATCTTTGACTTACCATATTGGAGTGACTGCCAACATGTGCCCCGTCCCTCATGACGAGACACCATATGCTGAGGCAAGCTCAGGTGATACATGCGGGCCGCATCAAACTCTACCTTTGTCTTCGGGAGCAATCATGCGTTTCCCACGTCAGAACAGAGCAGAATTCAAGAATCCTGGTCTATCCAGTCGCGATCTCTGGACTTCAAGCTACCCCAACCGGAAACGTAATGCAGGTCTAACCCTACCGGCATCGCGGTTTGTCGGCATCTGGCCAGGTATACAGTTCGGGTCTCAATTGTGCGGGGAAAAGGGAATACATGCGACATCACCTCGTCCAATTGTACTTCTTAGCAGCCTCCCTCTCAATCCACTTTCTCCCACCCAAAATGTATAGCCAATGCCCAAGACTAAACTTGAATGGCATGACAACCATCCTCTCCCCGCTGTCGACGGCCTGCACCGCTCGCTCCGCAACGACGTCCGGCTCCAGCTTACTCTCTTCTACCTCGCGTTTGTCGTCTCCATCGGGCGCCGAGCTGCGAAAGGAGGTGTTGACCGTGCCGGGGCAGATGAGGGAGAAGCGGAGGGAGGGGTGCTCGATCGCCAGTGCTTGGTAGAGCGCTAGCGACGCGGCTTTGGAAGAGCCGTACAGCGTACGCGTCGGCGCAGGGATGAGCGCGGCAGCCTGCGAATCGTGTCAACTTTGGTCTTTTACAAGATCAATAAGGCACATACAGATGATATTAGCATCACGGCTCCCTGCTTGCTCGTCCTCTCCAGCATGGGAAAGAAGGTCGCAGCGACCAGGGCGGACGCGACATAGTTGACCTCGGATACTTTCCGTACGATTTCCTGCAGATGGGCAAGTCCCTGCTCGGTTGGGTCATCGGTGTTTCCCTTCTCCCACCCAGCGTTGTACATGAGAGGCTGGAGGGAGGATATCCCGGCAGAAAGAACGAGGGTATCGAGCCCGCCCCAAGCTGCAAGTGCATATTTCAGCTGTCAGCTTTCCAGGACTCGTCAAAGGACGCACCATCGTTCACCGCCTTGCGCACCCGCACCATATCCTCCACACTGGCAATATCGCCCGTCATCACGAGCACATCCTTCCCCTCTTGCTCTATCTCCGTCTCCTCCTTCTCCTTGCCCTTGACGCTCCTCGGCGCGCGCTTGGCGAGCAGCCGCAGACACCGCTGCTTCACCTCCTCCATCCCCTCTTCTCTGCGCGCAACGATGCATATTTTCGCACCCCGTTTCGCATAGTGTATGGCGATCGCCTTGCCGATCCCTTTAGCGCCGCCCTGTCAGCACTCACCGCAGATCAGCGGAAAGACGGGGGACACACCACTCGACCCTCCCAGAACCAGCACCCGCTCCTCCCGCTTCTTGACCTCATTCGGCCTGTTCTCCCCGGCCGTAAATAGCAAGTAGAGAAGCGCGGTGGAGAGGACGAAGTACATGACCGCGCCGGTGTAGAACTGGTGGGAGATGAGGCCGGCCATGGTTGACGAGAGGAGGATTGGCCGGCGGGAGGAAGGGGGTGTACCGGGTATTGGCGTAGAAGATATGCAGTTTCTTGTAATAGCGTTGGTGGCTTGCAAGGACAGACTTCGAGCAAGTCCACGTATGCAAGGACGAGTTGATGGGCGCTTTCTCCTGGGATTTGCACCTCCATGCCTCAGGGTCCTTATCCTCGACCCCGCTTCCGGCTACTTCCACCGGCACGTGATCACCAGTCTCGGTCTGGAACCTGATCTTCCCGCGGAGCCGTCTTTATCACTGACACAGCAAGTGTCTTCATCTTAATCCAGCAGTCGAGCACAGACAAAGTCTTAGGGCAGACATATAATCGATTCTTTTCATACTCGTACAAAAAAAGATGGATATATCTCGCAGCCGAGGTGTGGTAAAGCTAAAGTGAGGACAGGCTAACAAACGAGTATTCGAGCGAGCGAGAGGGCAAATGATAAAAGGAGGGGGAAAACACGACCGCTTCGTTTCCGTACCACACCGTGCCACTACCGATCTAAGGGGGAGGGGAAGGGAGTCTACAGCCATCAACACGAGGAGCCGGGGGGAGTCGTCAGAGCACAGCATGAACCGGGGCATTTAGGGGGCTAGGGAAGCGTCGGGGCGATGATCAAGGCACGATGCCCGGAAGGGTGTGCTTATGGCCCTTGCTGCCCTCGTGCCACGGCTCTGTGCAGACCTCGATGCTCTGGAACCAAGGATCCTTGATTATGTCGTCGACAAGGCACCTGTTCTTCGGGTCTGGCTCGAGCATCTTGCGCAGAAGTGGGCGGCACGCGCGCGGCGAGAGGAGCGAGATGGTCGGCGGGAGCGATGAGGGGTTGCTCGACTGGGAGCCGAGGCACGCAGCGTGGTACGCCGCGTACAGCGGGTCGGTGAGCTGGGCGACGCGCCAGGGCAGCTCCTGGAAGTGTAGGCAGTAGAAGACGATTGCGCAGGCCCATATGTCGACCAGGCGGGCGTCATACGCTGCTGGCACTGTCAAGCTCGCTTCTCCTCCGCTGTGGGAGGTCGGCTTACGCTTTTGCAGGAACTGCTCGGGGGCGATGTATGGTTCCGAGCCGCAGAGGCCGGTGCTCATGTGGATCGTCGCTTCCCACGGTAAGCGGTACACGGTAGATGCGCCGTAATCCCCAATCTGTGTATGCATCAGTATCACCCCACTACTTTGCGACCGAAAAGCTCACCTTGACATGTCCCTTCATGTTAAAGTACAAGTTCTCCGGCTTGATATCCCTATGAGCGACACCCTGCGAGTGGAGGTACTTGACGCCGCGCAAGATCTGGCCAAAGCAGCACTCGACCTCCTCGCGGGACATGCCGCCCTTCTTGATTGCCGCATATAGGTCGCCTCCGGCGCAATACTCCATGACCTCACACCAGTGGTGCTGCTCGTCCTGCACCAGGTCGACCGTCTCGACGACGTTGATGTGGTGCAGCGTAGAGGAGATGCAGAATTCGGCGGTGAGCTTCTTGACGTACTCTTTCTCCGTCTCGTTCTTGCGCCGTTTGCGGAACTCCTATCGTCCCAACAAGAGGTTAACACCTACCCTCTGGCAGGCTAAATGATGCTGACCTTAACAGCATACAGCTTCTCCTCGCTTCCCCTCTCCCACTTATGCGCGAGGCGAACAACACTCGTAGCGCCCTTGCCAATGGCGACCTTCTCGCAGTACCCGTACTTCTTCGTCAAGCTCGCGACGCTGTCGGTGCTCAGGCCCACAGGACCCGTGGCACCGTAAGTCGACCGGTCACCGCGGTCGCTATCGGACTTGCGCGAGCTCTGGCTGGCGCGTCTGTTGAGCTTTGGCCCGCCGCCAATAAGGCTGGTGAGGGTGAACCCGCCGACGCTCTCCGCCTTGTGCGCCGGGACGGCCTTGTGTTCCGGAGGGCCGTTGGATGGCTCGCGGCCGCTACGCACGCTCGGGGCGCGGGAGGGTGGGCGGCTAGGCGGCGCACCGGAGGGGAGTGCGCTTCCCTCGCGCCATGCCCGAACGTGCTCGTGCGAGCTCTGGCTCTGCTCGTCGTCGTCCAGGTGCGGGCTGCGCGCATGCCCGCTGTACGCATCGCTCCCCGGGCTCGGGGGGCCGGAGGCCGTTACCGCGCTAGGTGGACCACTGGGGGACGGGTCCTTGGGCAAGGCGAGGCGCTCGACCCGTGCGGGCGTCGCCATCGATGCGACGTAGGCGTCCTTTGCGGCCTCCTTCGTCTTATCGGACTTGCCGGAGAGCATGCGCTTGAAAATTCCGTTCTGCTTGACCGGGGTGGGCGAGACGGGGCCGGGCGACAGCGCGCCGTTCTTGCTGGTAGCGACGTGGGACATGTCGACCGGCGGCTTGAGCGTGTCGGCCTTGTGCGCATCCTTGACGTACGCGGCCGCTGGCTTAGAAAGCGGGGTTAGCTGAGCCTGCGCTGCGGCCTTTATCGTTGCCGAGTGTTGTAGCACGGGTGGTTTCGTTTTGTCGCTCTCGACGTCGTCCTCCGGCGCAGGTATTGACGCGGAGGTCGCGCTCGTCGCTGCCGTTGAGGCGGAGCGTGCGGTGTCGTCTGTGGTCGTGGACATGGTATTCTGCCTTCTGACGAGTGGCGGTGGAACGCAGGGGGTATGGATGTCGCAGTGACTAAGACGAGCTGGTGGTGGTTGTTGTACAAGTGCAGTATATGCGCTTTGTTGGACGTTGAAGTCGGTAGATGTAGCAGCAGCAGATGCAGGGGGGGCAGGTGTTACTGATTACTCATGTCCATCGCTCGCTGTAGGGGTATGCTTGTGCGTCAATCGACAGAGGGTTCGAGCAACGGCGGCGGCGGAAGGACGAGTCCAATCGGATGTAAGCGGGGGCACAAGTAGAGGAGGAGGAGGGCGAGAGACAGAGGAGGGGGAACAAGGATTGAGCGGATGGGAGGTGCGAGAGCAAAGGGGGCGCGGATGATGCGCTGGAAGGTGCTCGAGGTCAGGTCGGTGCTCGGCTCTGCTTGCGGCCGGATGCGAGCGCTGCTCAAACGGGCGATGCCTGCTGCAGGGGTCTACTCAGGACGGGAATAGGTCTCGCGCCCACCAATGAGGGGAGACTATAGATCCTCCCCCTTCTATGCCCACTCGTCCTTCCCCCTTCAAAGCACGGGCAGCGCATCAGCCCACCGCCGCGTCAGCAACTCTCCGCCCTCTCATTGGACCACACTACGCGGTGGGTCTCGCAAGGCGGTGCTCGTGCGGAGTATGAAAATTTGCTGCGCCACCGGATGAAGACGCGCGCATGGGCTAAAGTGCGTCACTGCACTACAGTACCACACACAACAATCAATTGACCGCACTGAGGCGTTAACGTGTGCTTCATGCGATGTACGCTGCTTGTTATGTCACTCGACGCTCCAATCGACACAAACATAACTGCTTGGCACAGAACGCGGCTTTTCGCTGCTCGGGCCCTGTACAGTGGTACACCCGTCCATTCCAGCCTCAGACCCACCAAACCCTCACGTTCCCTACCCCAAAAATAATCCAACAACACTAGTACTAGTTCTGTATGTACCCTCATCCTCGCGCCTTTGTAACACCCTTGCTCCCGTCCGCCTCCGCCCAGCTCCGCTCCAAGCTCCGCTCCCAGCCAGCGTCGGCCCGGCCACCCCTTGCGTCCTCCGCGCGTGACGCCCCCGCGCATCCGTTCGTTCACACTCCGCATTCCCGGGCACGTGCCTCCTTCGGGGCATGTCACCCGCTCACCCATTCTCGGTGGACAGTTCCACCGCGGCTAGCGAGAGGAGGAGAATGGTGTCATTCGCCCGCTGGGACGGTAGGGGACAGACGTCAGGGCGCGTCAGGCACCGAGAGCACGGCCCGATCCGATTTCCGTGTTGGAGCGGCTAGCGATGCCACTGACCAGGGCACGCAAAGGGGAAACAGCCATAGGCGCTCGCTGAAAGCAAAGAAGGCTTGCAAGTCCTCCGCCTGTAGTGGTCATAGAAGAAAGTGGCCGGTGATGTTAACGTCCACACAACAGTTGTAGAATCCAACACCTGCACCACCGAAGTCGACCAAAGCGTGCAAGTAACAAAGGGACATGACTCAAGCTGCGGTGGCCTAGCTTAGGCGTGCAAACAACAATAAATAGGGCGCTCAAATGTAGATTCCATGCCATTTATGCAACACGCGTAACCACTTGCGATGTCTGACTATCCCCTTTGCTGTCCTCTGGCATGATCTTGTCCGCATCAGCGTCGTGCAAGTTCGACCGCGGACCGTTATAGTGCCTATGTCCACTGCAACTCAATTAGCAGGCTGCGACGTTTGAAAGAAGAGGCGGCAAGCGTACCCGATCATGTACCAAATCCCGCTCAACACGACAACCCCCACGGTGATCACACTCGCATAGTTCATGTTATCCGGGGTGACAGGCAGGATGTTCGGCAGGGAGAAGATGACCACGATAAAGCATGTCCAGAGTGTACACGTGATGTTGCATGCCCAGCCTATGATGCCATCGCCCAGGTAGAACGGGCCGGGTTTGAAGTTGACCTCTGGATGCTTAGAATATATCCGCCGCAGGATGATGGGGATAATATAACTCGAGTCGAGCGCAATCGCGCACAGGGAGAAGATCGCGTTAGCCGCCACGGGGGAGGCGAGGTCAAGCAAGCCAGGGAGGATTGAGATGAACGTGTTGAGCCAGATTGCGCGCAGGGGCGTTTGGGTCCAGCGGGAGATGTGCCCGAAGTAGCCCCAGTCTGGAAGACCCCGGTCGCGCGAGAAGGCGTAGATCGTGCGCGAGTTGGCTTGGAGGGCGGTTTGGACCACGAAGAAGGCGGTGAGGCAGACGAAACTCTGCAATAACCCGTTAACATCAGTACTTGGCATCGTCGGAGAAGACGACCGGCGCACCCAGAGGAACAACGCGCCTGGCTTGCCCAGCCTGAGAACCATGATCTGCAAGAATGCGCTGCCGCTGAGCCCTGGTAGGTCCGCCAGGTCCCCCGAGCATAGCACCATCACGATATTGAGCACCCAGCCGAACAGGCCGGTCCCAATAACAGCGATGAAGATTGCTGCTGGTGCGGCGTAAGCTGCACGACGAACTTCTTCCGAGATGTGCGCCGTGGCGTCGTAGTCAGTCATCGTCCACTGCACGGAGAGGAGGCCGAAGAGGAAGGCGATACCGTCGTTCCACCCGCCCGTTTGGTTCACGATCCCCTGGGAACCAAAGACATAAGAGGCGGGGTGCATTTCTGAGCGCGGGGTCTTGGCGAGCAGCGTGATGATTATCACTGAGGGCCATCAGTCGAGTCACAGATGAACGGGAGGGACGTGGCTTACGGGCAGTGGTACCCAGGTTGATGAAGACGAAGCCCTTTGTCAGATGCGCCAAATATCTCGTCGCAAGCGAGTTCTACCTCACTGGTTAACGATGAGGGAACCTCGGGAAGCGCATGCCAGACGGACCAAAATGCCATGCACGCACAGCAGGCCTGCGAAGAGGCCCACCGTCATCCCCTGCGTCACCACGTAGTTCCCGTCTGTCGAGATCGATACAGCGGCCCAGATCATGTTCGCCAGCCCGAACTCAGTTGAGGACACGCCCGCCACCTGGCCTACATCATTCCTATCAGAAGGTGGTACAGGTATTGGGAGAGGAGGGCGCACCGAGGATATTCAACCACCCTACGACCCAGCCGACCCGCGCTCGGCTCTTCTTCGGCACCAGCATCGCGCTCGCGCTATACAACCCTCCGCAAGTCGGGAATGCCGAAACGATCTCGGCGATGGAGGAGCCGAGGGTGAAGCACATGCACGCGCCGAGGATCCAGCACCAGGTCACTGATGCGGGGCCGCCGAGCAGGAGGGGAGTGTTGAATGTCGTGGCGATGGAGGAGCATAGACCCATGATGGAGAAGGCGAAGGAGATCTGCCATTAGGGGTTGTCAGTGGGTGGTAGAAAGGCTAGGTGAGGGAGCGCACTGTAGCCAGGTTGCTGAACTCGCGCTTGAAGGAGGGGACGTAGCCCAGCGCTTCGAGCTCCCGGTCGTCTTCACTCAGCTCGCTGTACTCGGGGGTGGGGAACTTGTCCTCCTCTGCCGGAGGCGTGGTGGGGGAGGGCATCGACATCGTGCAGAGGGTATGTTTACAACTTATGGTCGTGAGGTGGAATCGTAGTATGTGTTGGCTATCGAACGGCAGCGTAAGGTGGTCGTGTGACCGGTCTAGTCGTCGAACTGGTCGTGCAGGTCGTCGCCTCTATCTGCGCCGTGACGTCCCAGCGAAGGCGCTCACAATCCTAACGAGCGTATGACACTCTCATGCGCCTGTGGAGTCAGATAACGACCTCGTGAATTGTCCGGACAGCTCACGATACGGTGCGGTGTGTTGAGAATACACCGGATAGAGAGGGAAAACGGTCGCACGACCAGCTTATCGCGCACCCTGAAAAGTGACGTCGCCCGCATGGTGCTTTCCTTTTTGCGGGGCCTGCTGCCAACTCCGACTCCGAATAGCGCGACGCATGGGCATACGGGCCTCTTCCCCGACGGCTATCAATTGGGCGCCTGAGGTTCATGGAAGAACAAAAAACTTCGAGAGGAGGCTTGGCAAGAAATGGACCCTTGCCGCGGTTATTACCGGCCGCATGCTTTGCGCCGGTTATCATGCTCCTGATGCTCCTCATCCCGCAATGCACCCCAACCATTTCCTGCGCGTCGCATTATGATCCAATGGCATCTTCTGGAGTATATCTCCTGGTCGCGCTCAGAAGCACTTGTAGATAGCTAGTCCCGTGATTCTTACCTATACTCGCCGCTTCCACCAAATGTGAACGCAAACGAGGACATCGGGCACAACGGGTTGCCCCACACGCTGTGCATCGTGCGGTCGTCAGCAGTGCCCCCAGAGTGGCCCAAGTATGATTTGGACCGTTTTCGAGTACCTTTGAATAATAATCATAGATGGGTATGAGCGTGCACGCATCCTCTTCTGATCCCTCACTTAACATCCTTGCGCCGCGGCTATCGAGCCTTCAGCGAAATCAAGAAAGGGGCTGACGCAGAACAAGATGAGAACTTGGCTCATGACCGGACGTGCGTACCGATGGGGCAGCTGTAGCATCCAGATTAAAGTTGGAGAAGAAACCCGCAGTTAAGGTGATACATCTGGTGCCTTCGGAAAACGGTAGACACTGTCCAATGAGTAGAGGCTGCTCTCCTAGACGTCATGTCAGTCCCCCGAAGCACCAGATGCAATACCTCAAGCAGGATCGTATACGGCGGGCTGCCGGTCGTGCATCTGTCGCTCACCTGCAAAATATCGGCTCTCGATTGAGGGCACCCCTTTGGTGCTCTGCAGTCTAGGAGCTGAAACCTGGCAGGATCAAACGGATGCAGAACCGGCACCTCGCGTAATAAAAATAGGCAGAGGATCGTTGATGCATCCACAGAGCAGAGCGAGCCAGCGCAGAGACACCAGGAGAGGACGCTCACTGGTGACTAGTAGTCCAAGGCAGAGAAGTCCAACGAGGTAGACCAGGCTTGAGGCAGTTCATCCGGCGACAGCCTGGAACACTAGACTTGGAAGATACATTGTCTATCTCTTACCAGGTCGGGCCAAGCAAAGTCAGGATGAAGCGCCCTGCGCCGGTTCCCAGTGCGGTCAAAACAACTGTGCAGCATGCTTCCAATGCAGGGACTAACCAGCTCCGAAAGCCCTGAATTGAGCAGGAGGACTGGAAGCGACATGGAGGGCAGGCTGCAGAGTATGCTACACTGAGTAAGTGAGACGGCGTCCGTAGATGAAACCAGAAGTGCACGACAGAGGCAGCGTTGAGCAAGAGCGGACTGGAGCAAGCGCGAGATTGGGCAGCAAAAAATTCCTCAACCAGGATGTATGAGGAAGACAGCCAATCCACAACGCTTGCTGCAGACTTCCCTTCCAAGGCAAGACCAAAAACACGGGGGGGAGGCCACATGGACCACACCCTTCAGTACACAAGCTCCATACCTGAGCCGCACACATACCCTCACTAGGCTGACGTGACACGCGCAGGGGCGGCTGTATGGTGACGAGGCGGGAGGAGCAGTAGACGTTGACGGCAATCAAGATGATTGTGGTATGATATCAGCAGGCATCCATGAGGTGGATGCTGAAAAGTTGCGCTCCCCTCTGCTGGTCGAGCAAGAAAGTAGGCAACGGGCGATCCAGGTCAACGGATGACAGCCTCGTATCGACCGGAGCACTTGCAGTGCTGTCTGCAGGAATTGGAACGGAGTCAAGCAAGATAGTAGAGTGTGGGAGACATCCGGTTACCCATCCTCGTGGAGTATCACGACACCACCTCCAGGACATCAACAAACCATGACTGATTGGGATGAGAAGGTGGAGCGGTGCACAGCAGAGGACGGGTATCACGGACGTTCCAGTCGCTGGAGGCAGAGTAGTAGGCACGAACCAACAAGCCCTCCTTTTCTCGCAGCCTGTTTGACACGACGGGGGCGTAGCCGCAATGCGGAGTGCCCGGGGTTATGTGAAGCCAGCCGACGAGATGGATGGCTTGGAGGCCATGTCGATGATGTTGAGACGATGAGGAGGCAGAGGATAGTGAGCAGAGCCAAGGGAGGTACACAGTGATGACGTAGGACAGGCAGGCCGTCCATCGGTGCAAGAAGCCGCGAAGACAGGGCCAGCCTGTCGACTGCCTCGATGCGCCGACGGATTGACCTTCCTGTCCCCCAAGATGGACGTCAAAGGCAAAGGGGAGTGCGGATTCAAACCCATCACAGCCCGGGTATATGAAGCAGAGCTGTGGAAATAGAACTGTACAGTTCCACCGCACGGACCATCAACCATGACCACCGCCGACGGCGGAGTGACAAGCAAAGCAACGCGCACGTGCTCAGGTTGGCAACCGCACCGACGGCGCCGTTCGGCAGGTTTCCGGCTCATGTGCAATGCCCGGCTTCGTCATCAAAAGCCTCAACTGGTGCAATCCTTGAGTACCGCAATTCCCTGCTGTCCGGTGCCCCTGTTCCCCTGTTCCAATTGAACAAGGCTCACTGCCTATTAGCGGTATCAACCACCTGCAAAGCACAGTTCACTGCCGATCATGATGCTTGTGGAGCATGCCCGAGAACGGAGAGAATGGCCCCGAGTTCAAAGGGCACTCTTGCTGCGACTTCTCCCCGCAGCCCGAGAACAAGCTGCAGATGTCTACAACAGCGGTTACAACATCAACTATATTTTCTCTATTCTGATAGGTACCATGCGAGGCATTGATAGGCGAGCGTTCCTGTCGATACAGTGTGATAAGCAGCAGAGTCTTGCGAGAAGCTCTAGTACTGACCCGGAGGGAAAGCGCGCCCATTCCCATTCTGAGGCTTCATCCTCCAACATTCAGCCTTTCTCTTGAATCGTTCAAGCGGGAGAAATGGGAATGACAGGACAACACGCTCAGGATGGGAATGCGGCCACTGGCCCGTTAAGCCCAGCGATGCGCAATCCACAGATATCTCACTGTCGGCTGAGGATAGTCCTGCAATGAGGTGGTTCACCTGCCTTGCCAGTCGGCCTTCAGGCCGGGTAGAACAGCAACTCATGAGCTACCTTCACCCAGGCCAGAGCAGCAGCAAGATGAAGCACATCCAGCAGGGTCACGTACGTGAGCTGCGTGTCGTGCATCCCTTCAACACACTGCCCCATCAGGCCTCCACATCAAGCATTACCGATGCTTTGACGTCTCCAGCCTGAAGAGTGCGAGCATGGGGGGATGTAGAACACGAGCGCCGTAGTGTAGCAGTGAGACATGTACCAGTTCACAGTGCAGCCGAGTATGTAGATCCAGCACGAATCAGAAGAGTATGAAACAGCGGGGCATGAAAGCAGTCTGACTGAGAGAGGAAGGCCAGTCTTGAGGTGGTTCATACGTCACATGCAAAACCCTCAAACTTGACACAAGCTGCATTGTTGCTCTTGTCAGGTCAGGATCGTTGGTAGCTGGTATGAAGCGCCTCAAGATGGTCCATAGCTGCTGCATGTGGTCCGCGCAACCGTGCAGCCTCATACGACGACACCTTACCCGCACCCCTCGCACAGAAATTGCACTCGATAGGAAGCTGGAGGTGCCACGCAAACCCGGCTGCAGAATATAACGTACCAGAGAGAGAAGCAACTGATAGCGGGCGATGACCATGTGAGACCAGCGGTTGAAAGAGAATGAGGGCGCTTTAGGAGCACGCAGGCTGGAACAAACATTGCAGACCAACCGAAACATCCGCATTCCCGTCAGATGCGGAGAAAGGCTCATATGCGACGCTCGCTGCAGCCTGCGCTTCCAGGCACCAAATCGTGAGAGGAAGATGCGTCCAGATGAACCACACGTCTGGAACCATTGTAGACTAACACTGAACCACATGCACACCCTTGGCGGGCAGACATGACGCGCTCAGAAGCAGCTACGGGACGGCAGGCGGGAGGACCAGAGGACGGCATCGACAGTAAGGAGGACAAGGATGATGCGATAAGGGCAGGCATCGTCGAGTACGACACCACACTACATTGCGATCCACTCTGCCAGTTGGCAGGGGGATGGGCAACGGTGTGTCTACGTCGGCGGATGACAGCCTCGTATCGACCGGGAGCAGCAAGCCGCTCCATGTGCAGGAAGTAGGATGGGCCAAGCAATCGAGAGCCCGGTAGGGGAGACGTCCTGCTACACATCCTGCAGCCAAGCCGAAGCACACATCCTGACATCAGCCAACCATTGCTGGATGGGATGGGAGGACGGAGCGTACAGAGAGCCGAGGATGGGAGGCGCGGAGGGTCTGGTCGCGAGACGGAGAGAGTGGCGAGCACGAGCCAACGAGGCATCCTCAGGTGATGGTGGCGCTGTACACGAGCGAGGTGCAACCGCTTTGGGGAGGAAGCCACGTTACGTGAGGCCAGCCGCCGAGATGGATGCCTTGGAGGCCATGCCGATGAGTGAGATGATGGGGGAGGCAGGCACAGCGAGCAGCGCAATGAGAGGCATACAGTGAGGATGTGGGATGGGCAGGGTGTCCATCGAGGGAGACTAGGGCGACAGACAGGACTAGCCTGTCGGCCCTGTCACCGCGCCGATGGATCGCCCTTCCCATCCAGCAACTTGGTCGTTGCAGGTCAAGGGACGTGCGGACGCAAAGTGATCAAAACGCGGGTATATGTAGCCAAGAGGTGGTGCGGAACTGTACAGTTCCAGCGCACAGACCATCAACCAACCACCCACCACCAGACGAGCAAGACGAAGGAGTCACGAGCAACTAGTGCACGTGCCCGGGATGGCAACGGGCAGACGGCAAGTCCCTGCCGGTTGACTAGCCCACGTTCTGCCGCTTTGTCATCTTCGGAAGCATCACGGGCGAGGCCGCCTATCCGTATTCCCGGTTAACGGGACCCTTTGCTCCTCATGTGCCAAGACTTCGTGTGCCGTCACCTTCATTCTCGCAGTGTGCAGCATATGGGGCGACCGTGACCCACCCGCTCGCACTCGCACGTTCGCGCCCTCCTTCGCAGAGTTGGCCAGCATCTCAATCTCTCCCTTCACCCTGCGTGGACCGCACTCAATGCCCCGGGCGATGCCCCCTCTGGGCGGGCGCCGTGATCGTGCGATGCAAATGGAATGTGCCTGTCCTGATTGGGCGGGCTCAGGCACGTCCGCACACGAGGAACGAGTCCTTTGGTGGGCGGGGTGCGTGGGCCAGCACTGGACTCGGGCGATCGAGCACGGTTCCCTCGCTGTGGCTCGTATGCTTCTGGAAGAGCAGTGAGGCGCATACATCCTCTGACATGGCATCATCCGTCGCGGTTCTGCGTCCTTAAAGGCGCCAAACTGCAGTCTCTGCTCCCCAGCTTGCGTCTCTCCCACAGCCAAGCAAAGGACAAGCAAGATGGTCGCGCTCACCCTGCTGGCGCTCGCGCCCCTCGCGCTGGCCTCGTACAGCTCCAACCTGGTCTACCGCTCGCCGAGCGTGAACCACCCGCAGCTAGCAATCCCCATCCACCGCGTCCACCGCCGCTCACTGCACAGCGTCGCGCACCACCTGCGCAAGCGGCAGGAGGTGCCCATGGACCCCCTCGGGCCCTTCCCCCAGGAAGCGGCGCCCAGCACGGGCGACGAGGGGTACGTCAAGTACGCTGGCGCAGACTGGTCAAACGCAGAGTACATCTACTCCGGCTCGGTCAACTTTACCCACAGTGTCGCCTCGGGCGACCCGGATGACAAGAGCCTGCTGATCTGGACGCGCGCGGAACCCACCCAAATCGCGGCCGTTGACGTCCCCGTCTGCGTCTCCTACGCCGTGTACACCACAGCCGACGCGTCCGGCACGCCCGTCACCTCGGGCACCGCATACACCTCGTACGACGTCGACTTCACCGTCAAGGTCGAGGCCACGGGGCTGAACGCGCTCAGCCTGTACTACTACCAGTTCGCCAACTGCGCAAACTCCACCGAGAAGTCCCCCATTGGCCGCGGCCGCACTGCTCCCGGCGCAGACACGCCTGTGGACCAGGTAGGCACACAGCGCTTCGCCGTCTACTCGTGCTCCAACCTTCCCTTTGGGTTCTTTAACGTAAGCATCTATTTCCTTGCCCATGAGCAGCGACTGACAGCGAGCAGGCATACGGCGGCCCCGTGCGCAAGGAGTCTGTCGACTATGTGATCCACCTCGGCGACTACATCTACGAGTACAAGAACGGCGATTACGGTAACGGCACGTCCATCGGTCGCGTCCCCCTGCCTGACAAGGAGATCGCCACCGTGTCCGACTACCGCACCCGTATCGCGCAGTATCGCGCCGATCCTGATCTGCAGGAGAACCACAGGATCTTCTCGTGGTACACCATCTGGGACGATCATGATGTTGCTGACCAGGGTGCGTGATTATATGCTCTTGGGAGAAGTGACGCTGATCCGCGCAGCTTGGAAGGCCGGCACGGCCAACACGAACGACACTGCATTCGGGTGCTCTATCCTCGGAGTGTGCTTCTCCGACCGCAAGGCATCTGCCGTACGCGCGTGGCACGAGTGGCAGCCGATGCGCCAGATCGCAGCGGATGACAAGCTGCGGATCTGGCACAACATCGAGTTTGGCAAGCTGTTCGACCTCTCCCTCCTCGACACGCGGAATTACGACCGCGATATCACGGATCTGTACTACGACACGGACTACATCGGCATGCTGTCCGCGACGGAGGAGGCGCGCACGCTGATGGGCAAGGATCAGGAGGACTGGTTCTACAGCACGCTCGACGCCTCCGTCGCGCGCGGCGCTACCTGGCGCATCGTCGGCCAGCAGATCGTCTTCGGTGCGCTGAACTACACGGGTCTGGGCACGTCGGAGACATTCGACTTTGATGCGTGGGACGGCTACCGCGCGAACCGCAACCGCTTCCTCCAGCATATCTACGACAACTCGATCGACAACGTTATCGTCCTCTCCGGCGACTCCCACGCAAACTGGGTCTTCGAGGCCTCGCTCACCAAGGTCCTGGGGCTCAACTCGTCCGACACCCGCGGCCAGCTCGTAGAGTTCGCAGGCACGGCCGTCTCCTCCCCCTCGCCCTTCGGCCAGACCCTCCCGCTCAACACCTCCGCCATCGTATCCGAGTTCCTCGTCGCGGCCAACCCGGACCTGCTCTGGTCGGAGGGCTTTTACAGGGGGTACTACGAGCTGCACGTCTCGGCGCAGAACGTTACCGCAAACTTCTTCGCCCTTCCCGACATCCTGACCAGGAACAGCAACGAGTTGTACGCCATCCCTTCAATCCTACTTTGACGCGTTTTCTGACGGATAGCGCAGCCAATCCGGATCCTTCGCTGTCCTCGCGGGTACTAACCAAGTCCAGCGTCCTGCCGGCGGCGGGGTGGTCGCGGCTGGTGCGCTCCAGGCGGGCGGTTACTAAATGTTGTTTTCAGCGTATCTAGCTAAAATAAGCATTATCATATTTCGCACTTTGTCTAAGTTACAGGAGATTTGGGCATTTTTGGTTAGCGGCCATAATCTGTGGGCCGTAACTCGTCGGCCATAACACATCGGTGTTATCGCGGTGGGTGGTGTTATAGCCGATGGGCTCTGGGGGGTCTTATGTCTTTTGGCGGTTATGGCCGACAGGGGTATATCACCCAATTATGTCGGCGATAACATCTCCCCGTTGACCGATCGGCCTTAACATCCGGGTCATAATGTGTCGGTCTTAAAATAGGGTGCATGCATTGGTGATAATATATCGGCCATAGTCAGTCGGCCATAGGGGCGTCGGCGATGATGCAGCGGCGATACTGCGTCGGCCATGGTCCATCGGCGATACGTGATGGCCGTTATCGCCGACGACTGTTTCATGTCCCACGGGCGCTTCCTCAGCTTCCCAGACTGTGTTCTGGCTGCATATACCGTAACCTGCGTGTAGGCGAGCCACGTATGTAACCTCAAACAAACTTGAATTCGACGAATTACTATTTTACTTGAACAGGAGTACTAGTGTCCCATGGCCCAAAGAAAAGCCGGTTCACAGGCATTTAGTGGAAGACGGCGCTCGCTGGCGGCCTGCCATCGGTGATATTGGCCCCGATGACATCCGTAATGGTGTAGTTTGCGAGGCAGTCGTTCGCAAACGACACCTGCTCGATGCGGGTCTTCATCGCGCTCACCCAGGTGCTCGTGAGGCAGCGCCCGTAGGGATCGGCCGTGCACCCGGGGACGTTGGTCAGGGGTACGGAAGCATCGTTGAGCAGCCAGCGGATGTAGGACTGTGCTGGTCCCGCGCCCGAGGTGCAGTTGAGCACTTGGCCGACGAGCTGGGTGCCGAAGGGCGCTACTTGGGAGACGATGAATGACCTGTTGGCTGGGATGTGGTCTGTGGGCAGGGGGCCGGTGGCAGCGAGAGAGGAAAAGTTGAGAGCGACGATTATGGCTGAGATGACTGTGTCGTGGGATGCGTCGACGTAGATTGGCTGGTTGAGCGGGAAGGTGATCGCGCTGTTGTCCAACGTGCTGTTGGTCGTCGAGTTGTGCGTGGCAATAGGGGTTTGGGTGAGCCTTGAGACGAGCTCCTGGACGTAGCCGATCCCCTCGGCGGCAGCGACGGGCGCGCCGAAAAAGTTTGAGTACCAGAACCCGAGGTCGAAGGAGTACTCGAATCCCTGAAACTCGGCCTGGGTGAACAGCGGGCAAAAGTCCGAGTAGCCGAGCGAGTTGATCTCGTACGCGCACACCTGCTGCATCGCGTACGCGTCGGAAGCCGTGATGTTTAGCCCGCCGGAGAGGGCCGAGAGGCGCGCAGCGGCGTCTTTGAGGTAGATGGCGACCCAGTCGTTGGTCGCCGTCGTCCCCGCTGCGCCATTGGCGTTGTTCCCGTTCGTGCACGTCTCGTACGGCGCGAGCGTGTTGTTGAACCCCGTGGCCTCGATGATGATGCTCTGGTGGTACTGGTCCTCGTAGGGGATGCCGAAGAAGCCAGCGGCAAAGTTGAGCGCGGACTTGAGCATGCGGTCCTCTGAGGTTGTGCGGAAGACGGGGAGTGTGCCGTTCCCGAATGCGTCGAGCAGGTGGCCGTATTTCACACGGAAGGAGACACCGAGGTCGAACAGCTGCTCACGGCCAAAGGGGGTGAGGATCTCTGCGCCCAACCCGTACTTCCATGTGTTGAGGAAGGACAGTGCGCCGGAGGCGTTGAACTTTCCCGTGTTGTTGGCTACTTTCACGCCGAAGGAGGCGGGGGCGGAGCCAGAGGTCGGGTAGCGCGAGCCGTGCCTGTGGAGGAGGTGGACCTGGGAGAGCGTGCACTGGGGCGGGATGAGCGCGGAGCTGTTCACGAATGCTGGGGAGAAGGTCGTGGGCGGGAGGGAGAGCGCGGGGGAGAGGTTGCCGAACGAGACGGCAAAGGGGTCGTATGTCCCGTTGGCGGCCTCGTCAGACGGGCGGAAACGCACGAGAGGGAAGTAGTCCGTCTGCGCAGGGGCGGCGGGGCCGGTGGCTACCTCGAACGGCTCGTTACCCGCTGCGGGGGGTTAGCATGGGCTAGAGGACAGCAGGGGAGGGGCGCACTAGGGGTAGGGCCTGGGAAGCCGACGACTGACGCCGGGGGGAAGAAGCTGTCCAGGCTTGTCTGTGCGAGGGCGAGGGACGCCAGAGCGAGGAGGGAGAGGACGGCCATTGGTGCGACAACTTGGGACTTTGGGAGGACCTCGAGTGCCTAAGGGAGCGCAGCTGCCCAGCAGGATCACGCTGCTTTATACGCGTCCAGGAGGGTGGGATGCGACCGGGAAGGCTGATGGTGCCTTGCGCATTCTTAGCATTCCTCGGCGGGCGAGGTGCGCATGCATGCGTTCGTGATGGGCGGGCCAGGAATAGAAGTGCGAGTGTATTGCCTCATTTGCATATTATTGGCATATTGCGTGTTTCGTCGATCGATCCGCTCCGAGCGAGAAGAAGCACGTTGGGCTCGGTCCCAATTGCAATCAGTGGTCGGGTCACGTTCGCCTGCCTGGGCCTGGTTGTCTCTCGGTCATGAATGGACGTTTGTGTGCTCGTTTAGCGAAGGGATCGGCGCTGGGAGGCTGTTGTACCGAGAGCATGTTTCGATGTTGATAATGAGACTCGGAGCGGGGAGAAGTGGGTCGCCACTGTAGATTAGATACCGGTCTGATTAGATGATTCTGCCGAGGGGGTCGAGGCCGCCTTCCATTCCATCCGCTGCGGCTGCAGTGTTGGCGGATCGGGGAATGGCACGTCGTTGAGGTGCAAGGCTCTGGTTGGCCCGTCGCATGTCGGCGAGAGACCCGCATGATGACGTACATCTGCGTGGGGCAAGTGGGCGGGACCCTGTGCGCGCACCAACTGGGAAATGGCGCGGGCCCACGTTCGCCCTTCCGCCCACCCTTCCAACAGAGACACGATGATTCCTATATTGTCTGTCCCACATGCGCTGTTGATGGGACACAGCCAGGGCGCCATCAGCAGCTGCACGCGGTGTATTGCCGCCCGGGGTGCTTCCCAACCGGATGGTGCGGGAGCATGGGCGTGATGGGAGTGTGGCTGGAATGTGGAATACCCGACTGCAGCATGTGCGGCCTCTTGAATGGGTAATGCGCACCATTCCCCCACCTCCCGTGTGTCTCTGCAGCGGTATGACGAGAACAACGGCTGCACGTTGCTTCGTGTGTGCGTTGATCTGAAACCCGGTTCCCGTGCGACCAGAGCTCAATTTCCCGCGTGCTGACTCGTGGGAGCAGAGGAACGAGGAATGTACCCCAGCCGGGCGTGCCTTATAGCCCGCGTGTGGAGAGACGACATCGCTAGGCCAGCCCCAGCCTGATACGGAACGAACAAGACAAGGATGCTCTTCCAGGCCGTTATCCTCGCTCTCGCTGCCATCGCGCGCGCCCAGTCCTCCCTCACTCTCGGTAACGCGACCTATGTCGCGGCGGGTGTGTTCCCCACCGACGTGCGCTCCCTAGATCTCTAGGAAGAGCACATATACTCACGTTTCCCAGGCATTCGCGAGCTACTACAACAGCCCTACGGCGACGAACGAGCAGCCCCAGCCCGTCGTCACCAATGTCCTCACCGGCCAGGCGTTCCCGCATGCCCTCACCGACCCCAACAACATCCCGGTGAACGACACTGCGGACCCGCGCACGCTCCCTCCCAGCCCGCTCGACCCCTCCCTCGCGGGCCCGCTCGTCCAGAGCGCGTTCAACCAGATCCTCTCCCTCGCCAACCCGAACAACACGGCCTGGGGGAACAACTCGAACTGCGCGCGCTGTCTCGCCGGGCTCGAGGTGGGAAAGTCCCTCGCAGTCGCCTCGGCCGGCTCTGTCCCCACTCTCGCAGTCCAGCTATGCAACTACTTCAAGTTCTCGACGACGTGCGAACAGACCTACGGAATCCTCGCCCTCGGTCAGGTCATCACCCAGGTCCTGGCTGCGGCCGACGTGGGAGGGTATGACGGGCAGAACATCTGCAACAACTTTGTCTCTGGCCTCTGCCCCCTCCCGCCCCCGAGCCCGCTCAACATGACAGGCTACTTTGCCAAGCCCAAGCCGGCGAATGCCAGCGCTCCCGCGCCCTCCGGCCAGCGCGTAAAGGTCCTGCACATGTCCGACTTCCACCTCGACGCGCGGTACGCGACGTTCGCAGAGGCAAATTGCACCTCCTCCCTCTGCTGCAGGGCGAACAACCCCAACTCGCACTCCCTGAACCAGGTCCTCCTCCCCGCACCGCGCTACGGCTATTTCACCTGCGACACACCCTACGACCTCGCGCTCTCTGCGCTCCAGGCCATCCCCGCGCTCACCGGCACCGAGGGCACCGGGTTCGACTTTACAGTCTACACGGGCGACCTCGTCTCGCACGACCCCGAGAACGAGCTCTCGCAGAGCCTGATCGAGTACACCGAGGCGTCCCTGTACGGCTTGTACAAGAAGTACCTCGGCTCTGGTCCGCTCTACGCTGCCATCGGCAACCACGACAGCTACAACCAGGCCTCGGACGCGCCGGTTATGCTCGGTACCCAGCTCGGGCAGGCTAACCTGTCCACCCAGTTCTCATGGAACTACGACACGCTCGCCACGCTCTGGGAGAACAACGACTGGATCTCCTCCGACGTCGCTGCGATGGCGCGCGCGCACTACGGTGGGTACTCGGTCGCCCGCCCCGACGGCCTTCGCATCATCACGATCAACACGGATCTGTGGTACAAGGCCAACTACTTCAACTACATCAACATGACCGCGTCCGACCCGTCCGGCATGCTCCGGTTCCTCGCTGACGAGCTGCAGGCGGCCGAGGACGCCGGCGAGCGCGCGTGGATCATCGGCCACGTCCTGTCCGGGTGGGACGGGTCGAACCCTCTGAACAACCCGACGAACCTGTTCTACCAGATCATCGACCGGTACTCGCCCCACGTCGTCGCCAACATCTTCTTTGGCCACACGCACGAGGACCAGTTCCAGATCTTCTACGCGAACAACGCCACCAACGCCTCTGCCGCCACGGCCGGCGCGGTCGCCTGGATCGCACCCTCCATCACCCCGCTCACGAACCTGAACTCGGGATTCCGCATGTACGAAGTGGACAGCAAGACGTTTGACATCCTCGACGCCCACACGTGGTACACCAACGTCTCCTCCTTCCACGCCCTGGACAACCAGACCGCCCAGGGCCCGACATTCGTGTACGAGTACAGCACGCGCGCCGCGTACGGCAAGAACGTCTCCTGGCCGGCCACAGCCCCGCTGAACGCAACTTGGTGGCATCATGTCACGGAGGAGTTTGAGCAGAACCCGAGCCTCATCCAGCAGTTCACGGCTTACCAGGGAAAGATGTCCGTCCTTAGCCCCAACTGCACCAACCCCACTTGCGTCGCCGCTAAGATCTGCTATATGCGCTCTGGGTCGGGCCCGCTCGGCAAACTCTGCACTCAGGGCTTTGGCTCCGTCCAGTAGAGGACGTTATCGCTACGACTTTTCAAACAACAGATTGATGGGGAAAATGCTTTTCAAACGGGCTTCTTTTGACACGGGGTTGAACCGGAAACGATTCTTTCTGATACGGGGTTGAACGGAACAGGACTTTTTTCAAAAGTACTTTGTGGAAAGTGTTAATAAAAGTCGGTTGTTGGCGTCCTTCAAGGGATGGAGCAGATTTGGGGAAGCACAGCAGCATACAGGATCTTAATGGTGGTGGACTGAGATGGTAGAGGCGACGGGTGAGCGTCGAGCGATTGGTCAATGCGCGCGGTGAAATTATAATGATTCCTTCTATTGTATACATGCGCGGAGTTTCCGCCTTCTAATCTTGCTCCTCTACAATGCTGCCTTGTGTATCGACGTCCAGCACAAAATGATGCACCGTAATCCCAAATTGCTTGAAAACCTCAGCCGCAGCTTGAGCGATCGCGTCGAAGTTGTTGACGGCGAGCGCGAGTATCGTGGGACCTGCGCCAGAGAGACAGATCCCGAGCAGGCCGGGGTGCGTAGCGGGGGTTACGGAGGCGAGCACTTGCGGCAGACCAGGGATCTACGCGCTCGTCAGATACCGTACGCGGTCCTGTGCGGCGTGCATACCAGTTCCTTCCGGTACGGCTGGTGAACCCGGTCTTTCATTGCCTCGTAGATCAGTTCGGGATCTGGTGGGGAGCGCGACAGTGCGGTGGTGAGGACCGCTAGTCGCTGCAGGTTGAAGACCTGTCGCAGAGTTTCAGAAGTCGGCACGAAGGCTCAAGCCAAGTACGCACCACGTCTTTCCTCGAGTACTCTGTCGGCAGCACACTCCTCGCCATGGCCGTGCTGACCTCGAAATCAGGCACAATGGCGACCGCCCGGATCTCCTTCGCCCATCCGAACCGCACGTAGTGGCCGATGCCGTATGGCGGGTTGGGCGGGTCGACACCCCACTCCTCTCCGGCATCGGCCGGGTATTCCGGTAAGACCTCGGCCAGAGGAACAGAGGCCGCTGATGTCGCAACGGCATCTAGTTCCCGCAAGTACGACCCGACGAAACCGCCCATTAATGCCGCAGTGACATTGTCCGGATGTCGCTCGACCATGAGCGCAAAGTCCAACATTCGATCCTTCGGCAGGTTGAGCTGGCCCAGCGCGTTGCCCAGCAGCACACCTGCAATGACTGCTGCACCTGATGACCCCAAGCCACGGCCGAATGGGATTTGGTTATGGCAGTGAAGTTCGATGCCGGAGGGGAAGGATGGTATGCCGTTGCATCGCAGAACGTAGAGCGCTACGCGGGTCGTCAGGTTCTTGTACGCGTCCAGGGGCACCTCGTCGGCACCCTCTCCGGTATGGATGATCTTGGGTTGCGGGTCGGGAGTAGTGAACATTCGCGGAGGAGGATCGCGGGGCAGCGAGACGGTGAGAGTGAGGTACAGAGTCAGGGACACGCCCATGACATCGAACCCGGGCCCGATATTGGCAGAGGTCGCGGGGACACGGATGGTGAATCGTCTTCGGGACATTGGCTCTGCAGCTTGCTGAGAGATCGGGGAGAAGAGGTGTTGCTCCATTCTCCTCGGAATCGCTGCAGTTTGTTCGCCGCAGGCCCTAGTCAGGTCGTCCGCACTCGGACGCGAGGGACCGAAATTTCACGAGGTCAGGGTCTCTCTACGTTTTTACCTCCGTCGGAAGCCCGCCTTGTTTTTCACCTTTTTCTGCCTGTCCTCGCGTCAAACCACCACCACCACTGGTTGACGCCATGCATCAACCAACAAACCCTCTACCCACAGAGGTGTTTGCGTCGCTCCTTCCTGCTCTGGCTGAGCAGGTGCATAATCTGGCTATTGCTGAGCAGCCAAATATTGAAGAGGCTGTAAGTATTCCTTCCGCACACCGTTTCTGCGTCCTCATGAAAATCAGGCAGCGGCGTTCCGCGACAAGCTAGCCGAAGCACGCATACTGATCGAAAGTCTCCCTGGTGGAGAGCTGAGCTTGAGCGATCAGGATGAGGTTATCAAAGGGTTAAAGGAGTTGAAGCAATCTAAGCTGTACGTCCTGTAGATTTTCGTTTTGACGTTTGAACTTACACGCCCTCAGGATGCAGCTTGGTATCTTCAAGGAATCCGCTCAGCTGAAAGCTGATGCGGCGTCTACCGACGAGAAAGACACCGAGCATATGGTCGAGTAATCGCACTTTCCGATTACCGTTCGAGTGCACCACTCTGCTTTCAGTTCCATCCGACTCTCGACATGCTGTCCCGCTAGGTCTCAACGCCGGACCTTCACGACGCACATGAAAGTAAGCATTCCTTATTCCTCGTTTCCTAGGCTTTCTGCCCATCAACGTGATGACTTCATCCTTCTCTTCCCCGGCCTATGCGACCATGCCGAGACGCAGAGCAGCGTTGGTTTCGCAACCTTCGCGCGCACCTTCGGGTGCATATATACACTTGCCAGTGTGACTTCGTCTGATTCTTGCATCCCATCGCCTTTTCGAATCCTTTACTGATTCCATTTATTGTAGATGGCATCCGTTGATTGCATCGGTTTCTTGCAGCCATCTTTGCGTCACTACGTGCAGTCGCCGCAGTGTGCCGAATGTGAGTGTGTCCCCATGTTCTGCTTCATTCTTTTCTGTCCTATGACGAAGTATATTCCGTACTATTCGCAGTTTCCACTCTAGGGCAACAAAGTCCCCGGTTTCTCTCTCCGTATATTCCCCCTCCGAACGCTACCTGAACCCAATTGGTGAGCACGGGGTGTGGGCCGCCCGCAAGGGTGCGCTGCGCTGTGGACGACCGGGGCAGCTCGATGAGGGACGAATGACCTTCCTTGGAAGTCTGAGGACATTTCTTCTCATCAACTCTTCGGCCGTGACCTTACATACTGACATTCTTCTTTAGTGGCACGTAAAGGCTTGCAAGAGTCACCGGAACGAGGGTTATTTCGGTTGAGTCAGGGTCATTTGGTGAAACGCCACGATGCATCCTGCTGAGGAGCCGTCCGCGGTCCCTTGTTAGGGGTATTTGCACATAGACCAAGCCGCCATGGCCACCAACCCCCCTATCCTCGCAGTAGACTTAGATGACACTGTTTGCTCTACAAATATCACTGCTGTACAATGTGAGAATGCGGGGCTTTCATAGGTGCACAAAGCAGACGCTGATATAAGAACGGAAGGGCATAATGATACGCATGGCACGGATCTAATCATAGACGATCTCATCTGTAAGTAACGGCAGGATGTACAATTGGTCAAGCCTAATATTGATATACAGATTACCACTACTGGAAAGTCAGTAACCGCATGAAATGGGACAGGGACATGGACTGACTATACCCAGACACGAGAATGGGGAACCGCCGAAGGTGTGCATGCGCCGTTACTGAAGCATTCCAATAACCCCTGACCGATTCTTCAGAGACGATGACGAAAGTTCGAACATACTATCATACCCCGCATTTCCTAGAGCGCAAGCCCGTTCCTGGTGCTGTAGAGTCGCTGCGTCGACTGAAGCAGGATGGATACCGGCTGGTCGTCGTCACGTCGCGAGGGGACGACTTGAAGGCCGAGACGGAGAGCTGGGTTGCAAAGCATTGTCCGGGTACGTGCTTTCATCAGCGATCATCAGCAGTGGCCTTTACTGTGATTGCAGATGTCTTTGACAACATACACTACACGGGCGAATTCCTGAAGATGCAGGAGGACGAGAATGGCAACATCATCAAGACGTTCAAGACGAAGGCTGAAGTACGCGTATACGACAGTCTATGATTATCACACCCTCCTGACCATTTCTTAGGTCCTTCTGGAGATCGGGGCAGTGGTGCTAATCGACGACTGCTTAGACCATACCCTGCACTGTGCCACTCACACTCCGCCCGTTCCCTCCCTGCTCTTCGGCGAATACCCCTGGGCGAAGCGCAAGTCGCCGCTTGATACGAAGGAGGACTTCTGGGCGTATGAGCAGAGGTTGAAGGCAGGCGTTCACGAGGAGTGGTTGAAGAGAGATGAGGTGCACGAGTTGCCGGCTGGTGTGAAGAGGGCGAAGGATTGGCAGGAGGCAGAGAGGATGCTCCGGGAGCTGGTGCCGCTTGACATCGCTACCACCTAGATACATTCATTTCGGTAGCAGCCCCGATTTACAGAGAGGAAACCGCAATATCAACCGATGACCTAGATCGAGGAAGATATCCATGCGGGAGACAGGGCTGCGGGCACCCAGAAGCACTTGAAGCGGTTGAGACAGTCGCGTCTGGGAGCGCGCTTCTTTCTGTACATGCACGTCGACAGGGACGCGTCAACGCCACTGCGCACCCAGCAAAATACCATCACGTCGCCAACGGATCGACTGCTGACGACAAGCTATATACCCTTTCTACTATCTAGAGATGGATGCAAGTGGATACGCTCTAATGATAGGGCGCATGTGCTAATCGCCTCGCAGGGTTTCCCATCCACCTCTTCGACCGCGGCCGCGGTCACCTTCATCACCTTCGTCCAGGACCTGAAGCGCAAGACGAAGCAATGGGAGAGTATGGTCGACCTCTGCGCGAACGGGGAGAAGACTCTGGAGCGCTTTCGCTACAACTTCGGAGATGACTGGCTGTACAGCGATCAACTACGAGGGGAGTGGAGCGCATATAACGAGATACTGAAGAGGAAGAATGATGCTATCCAGGAGCAACTCGGTACGTCTACGCAACAGCATGATGCTCATCAACTAGTGCTCACTGTCTATACGTAGCTGGCCTACAACTCAAGATTGTCGCCGAAGATAATATCGTCGAGAAGCGTATTGGCGATGTGATTGAAGAGTGGGAGCAGATCCGTCCCGTCCAAGGCAACGTCAAGGCTGATACGGCTCTGAACACAATCAACGCGTTCGACGCGAAGCTGACCAAAGTCAAGGATGACTATGATCTGGTGTGTCGTGCGAAGGAGGTGAGTGGCACAAAGACATACTGCATATCGCGCAACTCATTCTATCTGTAGGCGCTTGATCTGGAGCTCACACGACACAATCGCCTCGACCCCATCTTTGAGGAGCTGCGAGATCTCAAGGGCGTCTGGACCGCACTTTCTGGCATATGGTCGCAGATTTCAGATCTGAGAGATACTCCATGGTCCAGCATCATACCTCGCAAACTTCGTCAGTCGTTGGACGGCCTTCTTACGAGCACGAAGGATATGCCGAATCGCATGAGGCAATATGCAGCCTTTGAGTTTGTTCAAGACACTCTCAGGGGTAACATTCGAAACAACCCCATGATCAGCGAACTGAAGAGTGAGGCTTTGAGGGAGCGACACTGGAAAATGTTGTTCAAGAACCTCAAAGTACAGTCTTATTCCTTGACCACGTAAGCCGTCACTCACTTGTAGCTGAACAAACACTAAGAGTAGCACAGCATGACCCTCGGACAAGTCTATGACCTCGATCTGAAGCGAAATGAAACTGCTATCAAGGACGTCATCATTCAGGCTCAGGGGGAGATGGCCCTTGAGGAATATCTACGCCAAGTCCGGGAGACGTGGACCCAATATCCTCTCGACTTAACACCCTACCAAGGCAAATGCCGTTTGATCCGCGCGTGGGACGATTTGTTCACGAAGTGTGGTGAAAACCTCAACTCGCTCGTCGCCATGAAGCTGTCGCCTTACTACAAAGTCTTTGAGGAAGAGGCCGCTGGTTGGGAGGAGAAGCTAAATCGAGTCCATGTTCTCTTCGATGTGTGGATCGATGTACAACGTCAATGGGTCTATCTCGAAGGCATATTCTCCAATAGCGTCGACATCAAGCACTTATTACCCGTCGAAAGCGCCCGATTCCAGAACATCAACACGGAATTCTTGAGCGTGATGAAGAAGGTGTACAAGGCTCCATATGTCATGGATGTTTTGAACATTCCTGGCATTCAGAAAAGCATGGAGCGTTTGGCGGATCTACTCACGAAGATACAGAAGGCGCTTGGCGAGTATCTGGAACGTGAACGTGCATCCTTCCCTCGATTCTACTTTGTTGGAGACGAAGACTTGCTCGAGATCATCGGCAACAGCAAGGACATCCTTCGAATCATGAAGCATCTCAAGAAGATGTTCGCAGGCATTGCAACCATCTTGCTTGACGACGACCTCACGCAAATCTACGGCATGGCCTCACGAGAAGGCGAAGAAATTCTGTTCCCTCTCCCTGTCATCTTGAAGGACTATCCGAAGATCAACGACTGGCTCGCCAAACTCGAAGCGTCCATGCGTCTTTCCCTCGCTGAGCTCCTAGGAGAGGCGGTCAACGAGCTACAGAGCTTCTATGGTGTCGAATCAGAACTCGATCGAAATGCTTTCCTTCAGTGGGTTGACAAATACCCTGCGCAGCTGGTGACATTGGCCGTGCAGGTCGCGTGGACGGCGTCTGTTGAGACTGATCTCAATAATGGTACCTCTCCGTCAAGACCTCTGGCGACTACCGGTCAAGGACTGGATCTACTCGCCGACATTGTACTCACGGATCTGAATGCCATAACACGGCGAAAGTGTGAACATTTAATCACTGAGCTGGTCCATCAACGAGATGCAACCCGCACACTGGTCAATAATCGCGTAACGGATCCTTCGTCATTCGACTGGCTGTATCATATGCGCTTCTATCTTGAACGTTCCGTCAGCGACCCGTTGGAGCGGCTGAGGGTACGTGTCGCAGATGCTTCCTTCCCTTACGGCTGGGAATATCTCGGTGTCCCCGATCGACTGGTCCAAACGCCGCTCACGGATCGTACATACCTCACTCTCACCCAAGCGCTAGATCGCCAGCTTGGTGGTTCTCCTTTCGGACCTGCTGGGACTGGTAAGTGGTATTCCCATGCTAACCATCTCATCGATGAATAATCGCTGCTAGGCAAAACCGAATCTGTGAAGGCACTCGGTGTTCAACTCGGCAGATTTGTATTGGTTTTCTGCTGTGACGAAACGTTTGATTTCCAAGCCATGGGCCGTATTTTTGTCGGCTTGTGTCAGGTGGGCGCCTGGGGTTGTTTCGACGAATTCAATCGGTTGGAGGAACGCATACTCAGTGCAGTATCACAGCAAGTGCAGACCATTCAGCAGGGATTGGCGGACGTCGTAAAGAATCCTGCATTGGAGATTGAGCTGGTCGGCAAGAACGTCAAACTGAATCCCAACATGGGTACGTCCAGTGTGAAACGCATCTTACTCAGTGGCTGATAATCTTGGTCAGGTATTTTCATTACAAGCAACCCGACCTATGCCGGTCGGTCACAACTGCCGCCCAACTTGACAAAGCTCTTCCGACCGTAAGAGATGCACTTGCTTTCTGAATCTGAATTTGATTGAATATCTATAGAATGGCCATGACCCGTCCTGATCTGGAGCTCATCGCTCAAGTCATGCTATTCTCCCAAGGTTTCCGAACGGCCGAAGTTCTTGCGTCAAAGATCGTTCCGTTCTTCAATCTTTGCGAAGAGCAACTGTCGCCTCAGGCGCACTACGACTTTGGCCTGCGGGCGTTGAAGGCCGTTCTTTCTAGCGCGGGTATTCTGAAACGAGAAAGGCTGCAAATGACGGAAGCCTCTGACGTCGCCGACGACACCGCGAATGGCTACAATGAACAATTGATTCTCATTCAGAGCGTAACAGAGACGATCGTCCCTAAGCTTGTGGCCGACGATGTGACTCTGTTGACCAGGTAAGAGCTATGCTCCTTAGGCTCCCTTACATACTGAAGCGGTTGATAGCCTGTTATCGGACGTCTTCCCCGGCATTGACTATGTAGCCGTTGACCTCGATTTACTGAAGAGCTATATACTGGACGTCTGTGCAGAGCGGCATCTCATCCATGGGGAGCGTTGGATTGCCAAAATTCTGCAACTCTATCAAATCCAGAAGATCCAGCATGGCCTGATGATGGTGGGACCGTCGGGAACAGGCAAGACAAACGCATGGAGCGTTCTTCTTGCAGCATTGGAGCGGTTTGACGGTACGGAGGGTGTCTCCTACGTCATTGACCCCAAAGCTATCCACAAAGACGCGCTTTATGGCACTCTCGATGCCACAACGCGTGAATGGACGGACGGCTTGTTCACGCACATTCTGCGGAAAATTGTGGATGACGTTCGTGGGGAGAGTGGAAAGAGGCACTGGATTGTGTTCGATGGCGACGTTGATCCTGAATGGGTTGAGAACCTCAATAGGTACGTCACCCTCTGCTTGCGGGAAGGCCGCTGACTTGCATCTGTAGCGTCCTGGATGACAACAAGCTTCTCACTTTGCCCAATGGCGAGCGTCTGAACCTTCCACCGAATGTGCGCATCATGTTCGAAGTTGAGCACCTGAGATACGCAACTCCGGCGACCGTCAGTCGATGCGGCATGATATGGTTCAGTGATGACATCGTTGACACCCCAATGATGTGCCGACATTACCTGGATACTCTGATACACAGTGGCCTGGATGCCGATGAAGACGACACAGAAGCTGGCGCCCGAACTTTGCAAAGTACCGCTGAAACATCTCCGGTTCTTGCTATACAGAGAAGTGTCGTTGCCGTTCTGGAACCGTTCTTCGCCGAAGGTGCTCTCATTCAGGCCTCCCTGCTTCAGGCAGAGAGCTACGAGCATATTATGGATTTCACGCACGTCCGCGCTCTCAACACGTTGTTCTCCCTCCTCAACAAGACCATCCGGAATATCGTCGAGTACAATGCACAGCATTCCGACTTTCCCTTACCGTCTGAGCGAGTCGAGCAATATGTTTCGAAACGCCTGCTGATTGCGATAATCTGGGCTTTCTCCGGCGACTGCAAGCTCGAGCTACGAGGAGAAATGGGTAACTTCCTTCGGACTCAAACCGGTATTGATATGCCAACCTTTCAACCGGGGACGTCTCTGATCGACTACGACGTTCTCGTCTCTTCTGGAGAGTGGATTCCATGGTTGAGTCGAGTCCCAACTGTTGAACTTGATTCCCATGCCATCACCCAGTCAGATGCTGTCGTCCCAACGGTCGACACGGTACGACACGAGGAAGTGCTATACTCATGGCTCTCGGAGCACAAGCCTTTACTGCTGTGCGGTCCACCCGGTTCTGGCAAGACCATGACACTATTCAGCGCGCTCCGCAAAGCAACAAATCTGGAAGTAATTGGCCTGAATTTCTCCAGCGCCACGACGCCCGAATTAGTACTCAAGACGCTGGATCAATACTGCGAGTACAGGAAGACGCCCAATGGTGTCGTACTATCTCCCTTGCAGATTGGCCGATGGCTCGTCATTTTCTGTGATGAGATCAATCTGCCTGCTCAGGACAAGTACGGCACACAGAAGGTCATCTCCTTCCTTCGGCAACTGGTGGAGCAGAATGGCTTCTACAGAACATCTGATATGGCGTTCGTCAGCCTGGAGCGCATTCAGTTTGTTGGTGCTTGCAATCCACCGACCGACCCCGGACGTGTGCCTCTGACCCAACGCTTCTTACGCCACGCTCCTCTTATTATGGTGGACTATCCTGGAGAACTGTCCCTGAAACAAATCTACGGCACATATAACAGGGCGCTGTTGAAGGTTCAGGCAAATCTCCGCGCTTATGGAGAACCATTGACAGACGCTATGGTCGACTTTTACCTGTCCTCACAAAAGCGATTCACCACGGATATCCAAGTACACTATGTTTACAGCCCTCGTGAACTCACGCGGTGGTGCCGTGGCATTTATGAAGCCATCCGACCTTTGGAGTCGTTGTCCGTGGAGGGTCTCGTCCGGGTATGGGCTCACGAGGCGCTTCGCCTTTTCCAGGACCGACTTGTTTCAGAGGACGAACGATCATGGACGGACGAACGCGTTGAGACCACTGCGCTGGCCCACTTCCCCTCAATCAACCGTACTGAGGCGCTTGCACGGCCCATCCTCTTCTCCAATTGGACCTCTCGATACTACATTCCCGTGGACCGTGAACAGCTGCGCGAATATACCAAGGCTCGTCTGCGGATTTTCCACGAGGAAGAGCTTGATGTTCCTTTGGTTCTGTTCAACGATGTTCTCGATCACGTCTTGCGGATTGACAGGGTGTTCCGACAAATCCAGGGTCATCTGCTGCTCATTGGAGTGAGCGGCAGCGGAAAGGTATGAAACACACTGCACCGTGTACGCAGGAGGCTAACAAACCGGATTGCAGACTACCTTGTCGCGCTTCGTCGCATGGATGAATGGGCTTAGCATCTTCCAGATAAAGGTTTCCAACAAGTATACTGGCGCCGACTTCGATGAGGATCTCCGAACTGTTCTCCGCAGAGCGGGGTGTAAAGGCGAAAAGATCTGCTTCATCATGGACGAATCAAATGCATTGGACTCCGGATTCTTGGAGCGGCTTAATACTCTGCTGGCTAATGCGGAAGTTCCAGGTCTTTTCGAAGGAGATGAATACTCTGCTCTGATGACGGCCTGCAAGGAAGGCACACAGCGTGATGGTTTGATGCTGGATTCCAATGAGGAGCTTTACCGATGGTTCACATCCCAGGTGGCTCGCAATCTGCACGTTGTTTTCACCATGAACCCTCCACAGCAAGGCCTCGCTTCGCGAGCAGCTACCTCGCCAGCCTTGTTCAACCGCTGCGTCTTGGACTGGTTTGGTGATTGGTCGGACCAGGCACTGTTTCAAGTTGGGATGGAATTCACCAACACGTTGGACCTTGACCTTGCATCCTACGCGCCACCGTTGCACTTCCCGATCGCGTACCGACAGGTTCCACTGCCACCTTCGCATAGATTAGCTGTCATCAATGCACTGGTACATGTGCATCAGTCGCTTCAGACCCTTAGTGGAAAGCTCAGCCGCAGGCAAGGCCGTTACAATCACGTAACTCCACGGCATTATCTCGATTTGTACGTCTGCGTGTTGATCTTCGAGGGCCGCTTCTAACTTTACTAACAGCATCAACCATTACGTCCGGCTCCATGGCGAGAAACGTGAGGAACTGGAGGAACAGCAGCGGCATCTCCATGTTGGCCTCGATAAGCTTCGCGACACCGTGACGCAGGTCGAGGAGCTGCGAAAGAGTCTGGCTATCAAACGCACTCAGCTCACAGACAAGGATGCTCAAGCCAACGAGAAACTGCGCCAGATGGTTGATGACCAACGTGTTGCAGAGGAACGCAAATCGGAGTCGGTCCGCGTCCAGCAGGAAATTCACAGGCAAGAACGGTACATCCAGGAGCAACGCAAGAAAGTCATGGCCGATCTGGCAGGGGCCGAACCGGCAGTGCAAGATGCCAAGGAGTCTGTTACCCAAATCAGGCGCACGCAGTTAACCGAAGTTAGGTCCATGACAAACCCTCCTGAAACTGTCAAGCTCGCTATGGAGTCGGTTTGCACGTTGCTTGGACACAAGATTGACAGCTGGAAGGCCGTCCAAGGCATCATCCGGAGGGACGACTTCATATCGAACATTGTTCGTTTTGACACCGCACGACAGATGACGAAAGCTCTGCGTGACAAGATGGAGCGGGAATTCATGAGCCGACCCGCTTACAACTTCGAACGTGTGAATCAGGCGAGCAAAGCTTGTGGACCCCTAGTCAAATGGGTCATCGCACAAGTGAAATATTCCGAAATCATCGATATGGTCGAGCCGCTCCAGAACCAACTGGAAGAGTTATCTGAGGAAGCCGGTCAGCTTCGTAACCGCGAAACGGAGCTGCGTAGTATCGTTTCAAATCTCGAAGCTAGCATCGCGCAGTACAAGGTGGACTATGCCGCTCTCGTAGGTGAGGTGCAATCCATCAAGGCGGAGATGGAACGCGTGCAGTCGAAGGTGGAACGCAGCATGACTCTACTGGACAGCCTCTCGTCCGAGCGCGAACGGTGGGAACGAGAAAGCCGGACATTCGATATCGAAATGGCAACCATTGTCGGCGACGTGTTGCTCTGTGCTGCCTTCTTGGCATATGGAGGTTTCTTTGATCAGCACTATCGGGAAACCATGTGGCAAGAATGGGGTTTCCATTTGTCAGAAGCCGGTATTCAGTACAAGGTCAATCTGTCTCTCACCGAGTACTTGTCCACCGCGGCGGATCGGCTTGCATGGCAGGCACACTCGTTGCCTTCTGACAACCTCTGCTTGGAGAACGCAATTATGCTTCGCCGATTCAACCGTTACCCACTGATAATCGATCCGACTGGACAAGCAACCACCTTCCTAATGGAGGAATACCGCGATCGAAAAATCACCGTGACCAGCTTCCTCGACGAAGCTTTCTTGAAGAATTTGGAGAGTGCACTTCGTTTCGGAAATGCATTACTCATTCAGGATGTCGAGCATCTCGATCCGATTCTGAACGCGGTGCTGAACAAAGAGCTGCGGCGCACCGGGGGGCGTGTTTTGATACGCTTGGGGAGCCAGGACATCGACTTTTCGCCAGCCTTCACGATGTTCTTGTCCACTAGGGATCCCTCGGTCGAATTCTCCCCGGACATCTGCAGCCGCGTCACCTTCGTCAACTTTACGATGACTCGGAGCAGTTTGCAAAGTCAGTCGCTGGAGCAGGTGCTCAAGGCGGAGCGCCCTGAAACAGATCAGAGGCGCAAAGATCTGATGAAGATCCAGGGAGAATTCCGCCTTCGTCTTCGAGCGCTGGAGAAGCTGTTGCTCCAAGCGTTGAACGATTCTACAGGCAACATTCTCGACGATGACAAAGTAATATTCACCCTGGAAAATCTCAAGAAGGAAGCGGGCGAAATCATGAAGAAATCTGCGGACGCAGATATCGTTATGGCACAGGTCGAACAAGTCACGTCTGAATATTTGCCGCTCGCCCAAGCTTGCAGTTCGATTTTCTTTGTTCTGGAGCAACTCAGCATTATCAATCACTTCTATCAGTTTTCTCTCCGCTTCTTCCTCGACATTTTCGATTATGTCTTGCTGCGAAATCCGAATCTCGCCCACGTCAAGGAGTCCTCAACACGCCTGCATATTTTGATCAAAGATCTCTTCATGAACACATTCAAACGGACCTCTCGCGCTTTGCTGCACAAGGATGAAGCATTGCTTGCAGTACTGCTGGCGCAAATCCAACTTCGAGGTGCCGGTGAAACTGACCTTCTTGACGAGCTGGAGGTCTTCGTTGAGAGCAGTGACATCATTGTCACCGCTCATGTGATTGAAACCGACGATAGTCGACCCGAAAGCCTCTCTCCCGAGCAATGGAATCGCTTGCAAGCGTACTCGGCCAAGTTCAAGTTCTTCCGCGGTCTCAGGGGGCACGTTGTAGACCATGTGGACCTCTGGAAACAAGTTGCATCGTCATCCGCACCAGAACAAGCAGTCCCATGGATTTGGGAGGAAGAGGAAATACGTGAGTGGATTTGACTTGGGCTGGAACCACTTCTGAATTCCATTTTAGCTCTGGTCAAGGCAATTCGAAACTTGTTGGTTCTAAAGTGTCTTCGACCAGATCGTCTACTGCAGGCCACTTCCGCATTCGTCAATATTGTGTTCGGTACCGATCTGGCCGACGAAAGCGCGTACAGCCTCAAGGCTGTTGTCAACGATGAAGTAGTCGCTGCGAACCCCGTGGCGGTGGTATCTGTTCCGGGCTACGACGCAAGCTACCGAGTGGAAGACTTGGCTCGCGACACCAGTGCTAAGTTGTTGTCCGTGGCCATGGGGTCTCAAGAGGGGTTCACCCTTGCCGACCAGGCTATTGCAACCGCTGCCAGACAAGGTTCCTGGGTCTTGCTGAAAAACGTGCATCTTGCGTCCTCTTACCTCAGTCAGCTGGAGAAGCGCCTTCAAAGCTTGAACCCAAGTCGAAGCTTCCGCCTGTTCCTTACAATGGAGGCCAATCTCTCGATCCCTGTGAACATTCTGCGGCAGTCTCGCATATTGATGAACGAACCAGCACCGGGAGTGAAGGCAAACCTATTGGACTCACTACAAGGCATTTCCCAGCAGCGGCTTTCAAACGGTCCAGCAGAGAAAATCAGGCTCTATTTCCTTGTGGCCTGGTTCCATGCCGTCATTCAAGAGCGGTTGCGCTATGTGCCACTAGGTTGGAGTAAGACGTATGACTTCAATAACTCTGACCTCGAAGCGGCACTCCGGACTATAGACGAGTGGCTCATGAGTTCTGCTAAGGGCCGAGCGAATATGGATCCAGCGACTATCCCTTGGCCGGCCATTCGGACATTGCTGAAACAGTCTGTCTACGGTGGTCGCGTTGACAGCGACTTCGATCAACAAGTCCTGGATGCTTTCATTGACGGCCTTTTCACTCCTGCGGCGTACAACGTCGACTTCGACCTTGTGCCACGCTCTGAGAACGAGCGCGTGCTCCAGCCACCAGATGGTATCAAGATGAACCATTTCCTGGAGTGGGTTCATAAATTGCCGGACATCGAACCGCCAGCATGGTTGAGTCTGCCGCCTAATGCCGAAAAGTTAATCGCAGTCACGCAGGGTGAAGTTCTGTTGGGTAAACTGCGCAAAATGAAGACACTCGCAGATGACGATGACGAAGCGGTTGCGGTTCCGGGACCATCTGGCACGAGCGACACCCAGCCCGGGTGGATGCGAACTTTGCTTCAGCACTGTCAAGACTGGCTGTCGGCCTTGCCCGAGGTATGCCGCTCTGACATATCGGTCGCAAAGTTGACTCTAACCCTCGAACAGCACCTCACCTCGTCTGGTCAACGCGCAGATGAAACCGACCCCTTGAAGAGGCTCTTCTCACGAGAAACTAGGGTAGGAAGCAGTCTGTTACGGCAAGTCCGGCGAGACTTGGACGATGTGGTCCTCGTCTGCAAAGGAGAGCTGAAGCAGACAAACCACCTCCGAACCCTGTTGTCTCATCTCACGAAAGGTGTGTTTGTGTCTGCTCCCTAGAAGTCTTCTGGTTCTAATCTCTCTCAGGTACGACACCTCCTACTTGGATGAAATACAAAGTGCCGCGCGGGATGTCGGCCAGCCAGTGGATCACCAACTTCTCGCAGCGACTCGCTCAGTTGCAAGAGGTTGGAAGTCTCAACGACTACACTGGCGTTCAGGTCTGGCTCGGCGGTCTGTTTTACCCTGAGGCATATGTCACCGTCACTCGCCAAGCCGTTGCGCATCGGAACAGCTGGAGCTTGGAAACCTTGGCATTGTGCTTGGATCTGGAGGAGAGTGGCAGCGGTGGTTTCGTGGTCGAAGGTATGCGTGGCAAAGTTCTGGTCGTTCACCCAACTGACGCGTATATGTTAAGGACTTGTCCTCGAGGGTGCCAACTGGAAGGATGACACTCTGCGACTCAATGACGGCGATGCCGTGCCCTTGAAGGCGTCACGGGTACGGTGGAGCAAGATCGATCCGGCATCTGCCAAGGTCACAAGGACGAATGTCGTGACCTTGCCAGTCTACCTGAATAGAGACCGCAGTGATGTGCTCTTCACGATTGATTTGCCCTTCGAGGGATGCGAGAAGGGCTTGATAGCACAGCGGGCTATATGCTTGACGGCGAGTGGGTGATAGAACGCGGTAGTTATAGGGTTATTGACTGGTATCCTCATTTACGAACCTAATGCATTTATATCTGTGAACTGCCGCTTGGATCGTAGCGTCTTGGGTATCGGTATTTTGATTGTGCTACTTGGTACTGGTACACGATTGGGTTGAGAGGTGCAGACAAATGAAACAAAACCCCCATCAGATAGAAGAAAATTCCGACGGCATATGCCAACCCAGAGCGAAACCGCAGCTGACTGCACAAAGGACACGACCTCATTACACCTTCACCTCCTCCAGCTCGTCCAAAGCGACGGTAACTCCCCGTCCCCTTCAACCGCATCATCGTCCGAGGCTGACGAGTAGGCTTGCGGTTCCCAGGTGTCGTTCATGCTATCCCACGGTCCTACACCGCCCACAGCGCCATCCAGCACCTGCAGTCGGTGACTCCGCAACGCCCTCAGAACCATGCTGAACCCGTATCGGCTCTTCTCCACGTTCTGCCTAAACCGATTCAACCCAAACTTCTCGATGCGGTGTTGGAGCAGGCGGGAGAAGTTCGAGTTGATCGTCGCGGTCGTCTCGTGCAGCGTGCGGGTGGGGTCGTCAGGGTGCGGCCGGAGATGCGCGTACTCGACGACTTTCATGATCTTTACGTGGTCGAGGTTGCGCGTGCGCACTTTCGTCTCGCCGATCGACGGGTCCACTTCGCTCTCCTCGATGACCCAGGTCTCCGTGCGAGGTCCGAGGATGCCCTTGGGTGCCCAGCGCGGGAGCGAGCCGCGTTTCAGGATGAGCCGTGTGGTGACGAGCGTGCCGCGCTCGGTGAAGGCGCGGTCGATGACGTCAACCGAGGCGATGTGGGAGGCGTAGGGGTTGGGATAACGCAGGAAGAAGGCGAGCGTCACGGTCGGGAAAGGATCGCTAGAGCGCTGGTCAGTATGCATTCGATTGTGTCGCAAAGGCTTGCTCACTCGTAGACATGGGTTTGGCGGAAGAACTTCATGCTGTAGAGTAGGATGGATGAGTATTAAGACGGTATGCGAGAGTGCTGGAGAGAGAGAAAGGAGAGAGCCGCCCGACCAGGAAAGAAGAGAGCAGTGTTGGCAGAACGCGTTGCTGCTGGTCGAGCGACTGTGTGTTAAGGAGCGCAAGTCTGGGTAGTCAGCGCAATAGAGGTCTCGTGAGCCCCACCGACAACATTTTGATCCCGTCCCCGGCTGCCCGGCTAATTGGATCGCGTGGCCCCGCGGCTTGCCATTTTGGGCCGGCCAGGAACGCGTCAGCCACAAGTTCCGCAACGGCTGCACCGCTCCTGCAGGCGGAACAACGCCGACAGGCGCTTCATTGTCAGCTACCATGCCTGTATGATGACTCGGCGGAGATGGGTAATATGCTTGTTGATCCTCACACCTAGACTGCTATCATCGCAGTCGCCGCGACACCATGCGTCAGTCGCCTGAAACTTTTGATGAATTGTATTCTGCTGTTGCCAGCATGCACCGATGCCTACTGTTGGCGGCCAGCGCCCAAAATAATCGCACCCAACGCAGCTTGGTCCAACCCAAACGCAGACTTAACCCCCCATGTCCTATGAATTCGCTCAATAGTCTTCGATGTTAGCAGTCCTCGCCTCTCAACAGCCTCACGACCTCCCGAGCGGCACCCATTGAGGCTTGATACCCTCCTCCATTATACCCTGCCTCAGGCATCAATAAGGGAACGAAACCGAACTAAAACCCGACAAACCATACGAATGAATAATCGGCACCCTGCCATTCTCCTGTCTCTCGAGCCTGTACCCGCCCTTCCTAGTGCTTCTCACGCCAATGATGTCCTTGACGAACTCCATCTGCTCTGGCGGGCCTAGCTCGGGACAGATCTTGTACGCCCGCTGCTTGAACATCTCCCGCGATGCTGGGTTGGGCTCGGGTGACATGTTGAACGGCTCGTTGATGCCGCCTAGGACGAGAATGCCGCTTGCAGGACGGGGAATCAGGTAGGTGTACTCCGCACCGCTGCGGATTATCATCTGAAACTCGTCAGGCACACGATCTCTGCAGGTTCGCACGGATGCTACCTTCTTGAACGTCGTTCGGATGACGCAAGTCTGCCCACGTTCGGGGAACACCGCTTCGTCATGCACATCCTTCAGGTAGCGTGCTCCAATGCCCGAACAGTTGATAATAGCTTTTGCCTCTGGCACATGGTCCAACGCCGCCCGTAGCGAGTCAACCTGAACTCGCAGGATCTGGACGCCCTTTGCCTGCACTTGCTTCACCAGCCAAGGGAGGTAGCGTGGTGGCTCAACCGTCATGCTCGTGTAGGAGATTCCGAAAGCGTACTGAGCGGGATATTCGCCCTGCTTCATAACGCGAAACTGTTCCAGGTTCGGTCAAAACACACACTCTCGCCATAAATAGTCTCACATCGGGCGCTTCCTTGCTGTACCATATCAGGCTCACATCGGGTTGCTTATCGTAGTAGGTTTCCTGAGTGACCCGAGAAACACCGCAATCTTCCGGAGCATGCTTGGAGGAGATATCCCAGAACGTCTGGAACGTCTCCTGCGAGACGCGCCTGGAGCAGAAACTCGTGCCGGCGACGAAACCAAGACCGGCACCCGCCCAGTCAGATGTGTAGTTGATGTTGTTGTCTCCAGGCAGCTGATAACAAGCAGGCCGAAGTTGAGAGAAGAAACCTGAAGAGCAAAGGGCGCAGCTTTACCTCTTTGGCCAGGATCGTTACGATATAGCCTGCATCAGCCAGTTGATATGCAGCGGAGAGACCAGCAACGCCGCAGCCAATGATGACGACTGGGGTTTCGTGAAGCTGCATCGCCGGGGAAAAACTGTTGTAGAGACGGTAGATCAAGCAGTAAACCAAGCAACGAGTGAAGCCCCGAGAACAGCGCAGTCTTCGCGGTACAGTCTGCCGCCTTATATCTCGCGGAGAACTCGAGTATGCGGCGCGATGGTCGCGTCGAGGCTACGGCATTGCTAACGTATAAGTCGCACACACCGTGTTGTCGCCGCTGATCTCGGAAATATACAGGATCTTAGTGGTGGTGGAGTGAGATGATTGACGGATAATAGGAGTGAGCGGAACACGACGCGCGCGCTTATGCGCGAGTGTATCTCCTTTAATGGGTGTTGAAAAACACCTTTTCCGTGGCTCTTCTTGATGGATGTCCTGATCAACCCAGGGCGCTGATAGAACCCCGCTTCGCAGTGCTCCGACGGGGCGGACTCGGGCGGAAGGCGACGGGTGAGAGTCCAGCTATTGGTCAACGCGCGCTGAAATTGCTCCCGAGTCAGTGGCTGAAGCTGTATAGTACCACTTGAGGGCAGGCCGCGTCGAGTGGAGGAGCGAAGCAGTACACGGACGCAAAGGCGGTCTCCATCTAGTCACATCGACGTCGACCAGCACCAGCGACCCCCCGACAGGTGAGAGTCCACCTCTTATTGACTCGGTTTCGACACATTCATTGCCCTCCGTGTCGAGCTTGATCTTGACTTAATACTGTCCTCTTTTCACCGTCTTTTTCCGCCAAATTTCACATCGTATTGACACCGTCTTTGCCAGCCGACATGGTCAACCTCCGTTCTCAAAAGCGCCTCGCCGCCTCCGTCGCCGGCGTTGGCAAGCGCAAGATATGGCTCGACCCTGCGGAGCAGGCCGAGATCGGCAATGCCAACTCCCGGTCGCACATCAAGAAGCTCATCAAGGATGGCCGCGTTATCATCAAGCCCACCGTTATCCACTCCCGCGCTCGCACCCAGGCTCTCCTCGCTGCCAAGAGGAAGGGCAGGCACACCGGCCCCGGTAAGAGGAAGGGTACGGCGGAGGCCCGTATGCCTACGAAGGTCCAGTGGATGAGGAGGCAGCGTGTGCTGAGGCGGTTACTGCGAAAGTATCGCGAGGCTGGCAAGATCGACAAGCATCTGTGCGTAAAATTGTTCATCCTTCCCAAACGGACGGCTAACACCACGCGCAGGTACCACCAGCTCTACCAGAAGTCTAAGGGTAACGTCTTCAAGAACAAGCGCGTGCTGATGGAGTACATCCACCGTGCGAAGGCGGAGAAGACGCGTACCAAGGTGCTCAGCGACCAGGCCGAGGCTCGCCGCGTCAAGAACAAGGTATGCATATGCGCCCCCAATCATCCTCTGCGAGTTGCTCACGATTGTCGTTCAGGCTGCACGCGAGCGTCGTGCGACCCGTATCGCCGAGAAGCGTGCGGAGATGTTCTCGGTCGAGGAGGTTGCTGCCCCGCAGTAATTGCATTTTGTGGGTCGCGGTGTCTTACACTCGAGTTCTTTTGTTGTATGAGCCCATATATGCTGCAATGCAAACTATGGAACCATGGTATCAGGTGAACGGGGATATATTGTGCATCACGACATTATTACACTGCGAGTGGAGAGAAGTTTTGGTGATTGTAGATGAAACGTAAAACCCGAAAGAGACGATCGCACGACACCTCCCACGCATTCGCGTGGCGGTAATCATGCTTCCTGCGTGTTGTCCTCGCCGAACAGTTTACGCAGAACGCCTTCGAAGCCCTCCTTGCCCCGAATCGCGTTCTGCTTGAAGCGGTCTAAGCTCATCAGCTCTATCTTGGCACCGACGCTCGTCCACAGCTTTGGTCGTGCTTGGATCTCTGCTGTCTGCCGGAAGGTCGTGCGCGTTTTTGGGAAGGCGATGGACGGGACGTAGGTGATCTTCTCTACAACAGTCAGATAGTCGGACAGGGAAAGGTTGACCGAGTGGATTGTGGTCGTTTTGCTGTGTGGGTCGACGAAGGACACTTCGCGAACGTATGCGTCTGCGGTGCCACCAAGGAACTACATAGCATATCAGCCAAGAGTTCGCGAAGGCCATGCAGCAGGACGCACCTTCACTGCCCAAGCAGGTGCCGCCTGCTTACACCCCAGTAGTCGCTCCGTGCGTATTATGCCGGTCTGTGGATCCACAGAGCGATTGAGAACGTCGACGGAGATGACGTGGGCACATTGAGGATTTGGGTATTTTTGCCACATGCCCATTTGAACGTTCGCCCATGGGTGACTAAAAGGACCGGGTTAACTGGACGTAGACAATGACCCGTGCAACAGGACTGCTCACTCGTAATGAAAAGCATTTGAAAAGTATTGGACCATCTCTGACACGCCGCTGGGATAAGCGGAAAGGTATGCTGGGACGATGTGGTGTCAAGGGCGTGCAAAGAGGTCGTGAACGATGCCGGGAAGAATGAGGAGTGCTGGAGAGGGAGAAAAGAGAGCTGGCCGGCGAGCGCTTGATGTTACGAAGGATTTGGGGCCGAGCCGAGAGGTGACGACGGAGCCGTTCAGGGTCGGCTATGAGCGTCTGGCAAATGCGGAGCTTCCGTTTGGTCCCGATCCACACACGAGCGTCGACCGTAAACACAGCAACAGAAAGGAGCACGTCGAACGTGCGACCGACCAGGACCGTGCGTCTGTCCGTCTCTGACTATCAACAAGGGGGCGAAGACGAGCGAAAGGGACTGAACGGGCCTGAATCGACCCCGGCCTTATTGCGGTCACACGATGGCTAAATGGAGGCATCTACGGAACGCCCACCGCGACCCTGGTTATTCCGGTCCGACGATATTGTCGCCTTTTCGCCCCCCGGGTCACTCAGGATTGCTGACAGTACAGCCTTCTGCGTAATCTCCATATGCATACATATCTTGGCAATAACATCCGGCTTTCTTCGATGTCGCGGACCCTATGTCTCACCAGAAACCATTTCTCAGACCACTGCTTCTTTCGTTTCTTCTCCTGTCGTCGATTCTTCTGACTCCTCAATTGAGGGAGCCGGCCATTTCTTGAGGGCAACATGCGCTAGCAAAATGACAATAGCTGGATCGCGATAAGAAGGCGCATCGAGCGGAGAAGATGCTCAACGTACTGCCGCCGAAGCAAAATGCCGCATTCGCCGCATGGCCCTGCCAATACTGCGGTCCATCGGAAGTCGGATACAGCTGGCTACCATACACGGAACTCAAGTTGGACAACGTGTTCACGAACCCTATGCGGATATCAATTCTCCGGGGGTTAATGGTTTCGTTCCTGCTCACCGATGGCGAACGCGCGCTTCTCAGGTGGCCACCTCATGGTGTCGCTAAGCCATGACAACAGGATAGGCACAGGTGCCCAAACACCAGCACCGCACAAGAACAAAGCAAAGTACTTGACGGCATTGTTTGTGAGTTTGGCCAACAGGATGAAACCTACTCCGGCTATCGTGACTGGCACAACGGGATCAGTTTTCTTCGGACATCACGCCTTTATCGCTCACTTGGGACTGCAGCATGCCATCCTCGCTGTTGGTCCCAGTCGCACAGGAAGCCATTGGTCATCACGAATATACCGGCCCATACGTATGGGGGGGACGACATGGCCTGGGCGATTGCTGAGGTGTACCCGAGGTTGGCGACCAGGGTTGGGATCTTGCCCTCATTTGTGAGCTTCCAAACCCGATAACATCTCAATATCTGCTCACGAAATACGTGAATGTACCAGCGCATGTAGCGAACATGCAGGCTAGCCTTTGCATCAGCCTTTTCGGTGTCTTTTCCGTCTCTTTAGAGCTTTAATGCTTACGAAAAATGAACAAGTATGTCCTCCAGTCCTTCAGTGCGAGCTTCAAGCCACGCAAAGACAGTTTCTTCTTCCTGCCGCGTTCATGTCCGTCTCGGGACAGGCGAGCATCCGCTATCTGATGCTCTTCAGCGGTTAGCCATCGAGTCGTCACTGGACTACGAGAGGAACACGTCAGTGTCGGTGGCAGCACGGAATCAAATGGCACACAAATCGGGCAAGATGATCATCGCTAGCAAGGCAACCGCAATCGTCGCAACACCTTCAATCAGAAAGAGCCCTGTTGTCTTGAATCAGTATGGACCTTGGCGCCCGGCGAGAAAGTCATACAGCGCCAAGCAGCGATGCCACGGGCATCGACCAGGTTATTGGTAATGCCGTACGCCTATCGAGTCGACCATCAGGGACCCAACTCCTAAACGCCCGTATCCAAACGCACGAAAAGTCCACCAAAAGCCCCGCTTACGATGCTGGAATCATGAAGACGGTAAGAAACTTGCCCTTGGCCATAGTTGGAAACTCACGAGCCAGTATACAGGAGACACACGCGTTTCGCAAGCTCCTTTCGGGTGTACCAGGAAGAAAGAAGGAAAATGGCACCTGGGAAAAAGCTGCAGGACATCAGTATGCTTCAAGAACTAGTTGAAATCTCAATGGTTGCACACCCAGCTTCCACGACACCAAGGAAGAAGCGGACCACAAGAAGTCCATTATAGGACTGGACCGCGGCGGTGCAAGCCGATATGACTGCCCAGCAGATCATGATTGCGGGAAGATATAGGGATGGCTTAGTGTGCGCCAGGATGAGATTCGATGGTCCTTGCAGAATGAGATATCCGAAGAAGAAAATCGACAACGCCCAGTTGTACCGAGAGCCGTCCAATTGCAAGTCGTCGGCCATTCCAGCAATCCGAGCTGTGTGTGCATTAGTAGTTTGTTTAGGAATACTGGCAGGAGCAGACCATTTCCAATGTTCGTACGATCCAGATAGTTGCTGTGAGTGGAATTTAGCGCTCATCCGTCTACCAGGCTCATCGTCTCACAAGATGTAGATCAAGAAAAGCATTGGCAGCAGATGCAGGTCAATCTTTCTGACAAGCTTGCGCTCTGCCTCGGGAGGCCATGCTAACGCTTCCCACTGGGCTTGCGAGGCTTCGCTGTGTTCCAGCTGAACCAAGGAGTCGCCCTTCTTCGCATCATCGTGAGTTGTCGACATAGTCTAGACTGTGGGAGTTCCCCGCTCGCAGGAAGCCGTCTGGCCTCCTACTAATACCCCGGAAGAGAGTGATGCGGAATGCATTCTGCGGCGGAGGGCCGGACCGATGGACCGCTCATAGTTCTTCTTCTCAATTGCGGGGCATGAATTACCCCGAGAAGTTCAGAAGCATCGATATCCCCGCAGGGAAGAGCGGCGCATTGAGTCTTTGCTCACGCGACAACAAAATAGGAGGCGTCTCACAGCACAGCATTCATGAAAGTTCCCATGCGTCTGTATGAGCGATCCTAGTTTGCGAGTGACTAGTCGTGCCTTGACCGTTTAGGTTGATGGGCATTTTGCCTCCGCGTGACTCAGGAAGAGCGTGACGGCATGCATTGTCGTAGAAAACACTACAAGGATCTACAAATCCAACCTAGTTATACGGTTGTGGTCTTTTCATCCGTGATGGCATGTATGAGGTGCTCGCCGTCATCCTCGCCGACTTCACCCTCCCAGCCATGCTCTGCCAGGTACGCGGCAAATTCTGCGTCCTCCTTGGCCAGATCCTCACCCGTTAGCTTCGGAACAAAGAAATAAGTAACCAAAATTCCGCTGACACCGCAAATTGCTGCGATAATAAACGTCCACCTCTTTCCAAGGTTATTCTGGATAGGGGTGAAAGCCTGGGTGCCGACGGCCGCACCCGTCTTGCCGAGAGCGGCGGAGATGCCGTAGCAGGTTCCACGTACAGCAGCTGACAAATGGTGAGAACACTCTTTGCAGCGAACAAAACAAGTACGTACTGGCATAACTCTCGGAAGAGATTAGGCCAAGCATATCTCCCGGGCCGAGGTTGCCAAAGCTGTTCATCAAGCCGTAAAACACGATGAACAGCGGCACAATTTGCGTAATTTGGTCGTATGCGCATCCAATGATCAGACCGAATACAAGATATCCGGAGAATCCAAGCATCATTGTGTACTTGCGGGAGAGGCGGTCGCACCTGGCCCGAAAGCGTCAGATTTGTAAATATTCTCCGCCAGGAGAGGATATTCACAGGTAAGCACCAACGAAAACTCCAGGAAGTGCAATAGTTCCAAGAAGCAGCTGCCACTCTGCACTGAGATCGGGCTACTAAGTTTGCGCAGTCCGTGTAGTATTGCAGACACTCACGTGCTCCTAATATCCTTGTTCGGAACGACACTTGAGATGATGGTGCCGGAGAAGATGCCATTGGGGAAGGTGACGAAATCATACAGGAACCAGGCACCGCACGTGCCGATCAAACGCTTCCAGTACTTCCTGAAGACCAAGCCGTACGGCACACGCTCTGTTGGGGTGGAGGTCAGCTCGCTTCCGGTGACCCACGCTGCAGAATACACTCACTCTTGATAGCACCAGCACGATACAGCCTGCTGTTGATCATCTTCAAACGGAAGATGAGCACGGTCAAGGGAAGCAGAATACCGATGCCGAAGCAGACACGCCAGACGGTCGAGAGATGGGTTTCGCCAGCGGCGCTCAGCACAATGAGGAAGACGGAGACTGCAAGAGGGCCACCGAATGAGAGAACAAAGCTGAGCAGGGTCGGTCACAATCTCCAAGACGGACAATAGGCACGTACTTCGTGACCATAATGAACACAGGGCCACGGTACTTCAGCACCCTCTCGTTGGCAGCCTCGCTAGCACTGACGGACCCAGCGGGATATTCACCACCAACACCTGAAGGCTGGTAAGAAAGGGCAGGCTCGTCACAGAATAAGCGCGTACCAACTCCGGTAATGCCCCGCGCAAAGGTCAAGCACCAAAAGAGACCATCGACGCTTCCGTTCGCACCGTGAGCGGCCGTGCCGATCAGAGAACCGAGTGCAATGAACAAGGTAGTCGTTACAATGGCAGTCTTCCGGCCGATACGGTCGGTCATGAGACCGAAGAAGATCTGCCCAAGGATCTCTCCAACGAGCAGCGCATTGGAGACCCGAGTTGAAACCGGAGAAGTGTAGCTGGTGGGGTAGATCAAAGCGAGAACGACATTGGTCATGCTAGAGAGAATATGAGCATCCGCGTTCGTGCAACGTTGAACTCGGCGCACGTCATGAGCGAGTTCTGGTAGCCATCACTGATGAGCCCCGCGCCTGCAGCGATAATCGTGAAGTAGCTGCTGGTCCTGTCGCGGGGATCCCTCGCCTGAGAGTCTTTTTGAAGTTGAGTAACATGCTCCTCGACCGGGACGACAACCTTCTCGTCGTCGACCTTGTCGTCAGAGACGCGGTCCACAGACTTTTCGCTGCTCATGTTGCTGGAAAGGAAAGCAAAAGAAGCTATCAGACGCCGACAGTGTCGGCTGCAAGCGCAGACGACCTTTTATCTCGCGTTCGCACAGCTCGAAACACCAGGAACGTCCAGGTACATTACCCCTCATCAGATGAAGAGAACGTAGTCTGCCAGCGCACGTGTGCTGGAGCCATCCTGTGGTAGGTGTATTGACTTGGCATGGCTCATGTGGAGCACAAGTCTTCTGAGGCACAACTTCATGTTTGTTCGCGCTGCATGCGGTTTGTTTCAAGCGGTCTTCGGCGGTTCGCGTGGCCGTCGGCGTGAAATCTGGTCATGACGTTGGAGCCGCCGGAGGCTATCAGGGTCCACCTTCTCCGTTCAATGGCGTCCCACGCGGGAATCGGCGGTTTCACCACGGCTTTCTCCTCGCTTGTTCTACGACCCCTGACGGCCAGCTGCCGTTCAAGAAAGACCAAGACAGCACAACGAACGTGTGGAAGTGGTCCAGAAGAGAGTATCGTAACATTCCCTATCAGCCGTTTGTGCTCTTACGACAAGCTACATTAACCGGCTTGATGGTTCTGTACTCGGTTATTAGTGCATGCGGCATTCCCATCCGCCGGACCCACATGCCGAGATGTATTTTGGGAGCATGTGCAGTCTTATCGTCATATTTTTGTGCTTCTTCCTTTATTAGCGCTCGTATGAATCGCTTTGCTGCGCACGTTCGTCTTCCTTTTCATAGCGAGCCTCGGAACGTCGCAGCGCTCTCCAAGGAGCCCACGGCGGCCCATTCCATTCCCTTCAGAGCTACGCTGCTGAAGGTGACATTCTGGCCTCGACCAACCAGATTAGGTGACCAGGGTCGGGTTCGCCCTGGACCCTTTCCGCATAGCCACGCCATCGATATCGGATCCCCTTCAGAAGAACAAGCAAGCAGTGCCACGCGACTGGAACAAAGAACGTCGCTATGTCTTGTCGTCCTTGGCTTCCAGGTCGCCTTTGTATCCCTCTCCGTCAACCTCGTCTGCCTACATGATTGCACCCGTCTTGATTGTCTTTGGCTGCCTGTGTCTCATGTACTGTATATGGTGGTTGTGGACGGTGGTGATCTATCACTTGCTGTTTTCGCCCATTCAGCAGCTGCCGGGTCCCGAGAGTGATGGCTTCTTCGCCACCCAATTACGAAACATCATGGAGTACGTGCGCATATTCATCAGCACAAGCTGTACTGATTGATCGACACAGACCAGAGATATCGCCCATGTTTCACGATGAATGGGTATCCAAGTATGGGAAGACGTTTCGGGTCTATGGCTTCGGAAAAGTTAGCATAGACCGAGGTTCTCCAATGCACTGCTAAGCCGCCTCCCCAGTTTGACCCCAGAATATTATCTCTCGATCCTCTCGCCATGTCGCATGTTCTGAACTATCCGAATATATACCCCAAACCTTGGCAATCTCGCAGCCTTATCAGCGAGCTGATAGGCAATGGTACGCCAGTCGAGTCTCATCTGAAATGGCAGTTCTGGACTATCCTGTAGGTCTATTCTCAGCGGAAGGACTGCCCCATCGGCGACAGGTACAGTGTTCCCCAAATACCGACGGAATCTAAGCTCAACCGAAATCGACAGCGTAAGGTACTAAATCCTGCTTTTTCGAACCAGAATCTGCAAGCGCTCGCCCCAATTTTCACTTCCAAGGCGATTCAGGTTGGTCGCAAGAGCCACTGTCGAATTTGAGGCTGATATTTGCTCAGATCTGTAGAACATGGACGGACATCCTGGGACATGCAGACGAGGTCTGTGTGGACGTCTCCCATTGGATGTCACGGGCTACTTTCGACGTAATAGGACTCGCGGGTAGGTTCCCATACCGTTTCAGGGCTTAGGCTCACACCAAGGAAAGGTTTTGATTATGAGTTCAATGCCCTGGAAGGAGAAAGTAATCCGGTGTATGTCGCGTACAGAGAAATGTTTCAGGTGGGATTGGACGAAGGCTTTACGGCTCGGTCAATTCTTGAGGTTTACTTACCGTTTCTGAAATCGTTCTGGGTAAGCCGAAACCTCAACCATTGAGACATGACTTAAATGTTGCACAGCCAGACCAGCGAACAAAAACGATCAAGAGGAGTCACGAGATCATATACGGTATTGGTCGTGAACTACTCAAAAGAAAGAAGCAAGAAGTAGACACAGCGCCTGCAAGTCCGCAAGGCCCAAAGGATCTGTTGACTCTCATGAGTATGTCCTACTTCAAAAGCACCCACCTTCCATTGATCTCGCCCATAGTAAGGTCGAACCTGTCTTCCGGCATCACGAAAGATCAGAGAATATCTGATCGCGAAATGCTTGACGAGATCAATTCCTTCTTTTTCGCTGGCAGTGATTCAACTTCTCTCGCCCTCTCCTGGGCATTGTATCTTCTTGCAGTCAATCCGGATACCCAAGAACGCCTACGAAAGGAGCTCACCTCTCTAGATGACGACGTTGCGTTAGGTGAAATAGACGCGCTGCCATTCCTGGACAAAGTCTGTAAGGAAGAGCTACGTCTCATTCCGCCTGTGCACAGTTCCTTGAGAGTTGCAGAACGGGAGGATGTCTTGCCATTATCATCGCCGGTTACCCTGCGGAATGGCTCAACAGTCACTCAGTTGCGCGTACCAAAGGGGACATGTGTCCATGTACCGGTGGAGGGTTTCAACCTCCTCACAGAGGTGTGGGGTCCAGATGCACATCGCTTCAAGTACGCAGCCAACATGATACCAAGCGACTACTGACAAAAACGCGACGCAGTCCAGACAGGTGGGACGACTTGCCGCCTGCAGCACGAGCACAGCCAGGTTTATACTCAAATATCATGACCTTTTCGGCTGGACCAAGGGTGAGCCGCGCCGTCTGCGTGTCCATCGATAGATCTGATGTCCGGCTTAGGCTTGCATCGGGGTGCGCTTCTCCATCATCGAGTAGGACAATGTTCTGCGATCTTGCCTGAGAGCTCGCACTGATGCAGAAATTCAGGATGAAGATATTTCTGTTTCACTTGATCCGGTCGTTTGAGTTTGTGTCCAGAGAGCGTATCATTAAGCACAACGTGTGCGTGCTGCTGAGAGCTCGTCGGTACCCAACTGACGTCTGTAATAGCGTCCTGACGAGGCCTTTCGTTCGCGGAAGGAGGAAATCACAGCTCCCACTGATCATCCGACGAGTATCATAAACGTATGTCATGATAAACTGCAGAACCACTATACTATCTGCATATTGGTTGAGACGCTGGTTCAAAACCTTGTAATGGAATGATGCGCACCTTGATAACCCATTTCAGCCTATTTCCGATCACCCGCTGCCCTCTGGCGCTCCTCTTCCCATCGTCGTCTCACAACACCAGCATCCTGAGTGAACCGAGAGTAAGGTACCATCATTCGCGGAGGACCGGCGAGCATAGGGTCATGTTCATTGCGAATGACCTGAATCCAGGTAAGAAACCTGACCGCGCTCGACGAGATATGACGCACCGATCCAATAGCCAGGAAAAAAGAGAATGTTGCTGCGCTGGACAACATGTACTGGGACAACGTTGGTAGAAAGCCTCGCGGACCGGGACCACTCCTGAGAGACGTGAGCATGCCAACCGATGCGACCATGCGGATCTGCTTTACCTCATTATAGAATAGCTCCCAAAGATAAAGCCAATGGTCAATCCGACACCGGCGCCCATCATGGCGCCCATTCTGAAAGTGGCGTCAATTGGAACGATGTGCGCAAGCACAATGTACGAACTTTACTGTATCAATGAACTCAGCTGCGCGTATACGCGACCTAGAAGAACGTGCACTTACGCTTCTCCCATACAGTAGGGCCAGCGACTGGACGGTGAGCCATCTTACTGAATGCAACAGTTTGAACTGCCGTGACAGCGCCCAGGTATGAACGAATAAAGAGGCCGAGTGCGAGTGCAAAGGGTTGCGGGGCGGTCTGAAGAACCCTTGCGGCTCTTCAGACTCCGCAAAGAACAGCGCGTCCTGGACGGCCCAGGGTTTACGTCGTCCCCTGCATCCAGTAACTTGGGTAGTGCACGACGAACTGCGTCTGTTATTCAAACCTGGCTAATGGAGCGCTACCACTATCAAGCTAGTATCTTCCATCCACTTCTCGGCGAGCTGCAGCACCAGCAGCGTATAGTACTACTTTGCGTGTGATCTGCCGACAGCCAGTCCCAGAACTCGAAGGACCAGGCTGTTCTCGCCGTCCGGGTCACAGAGCGCTTCGGCTCAGTCCTTCTCCCCTTCCGATTTCTTTTCATATTCCCAAAGCGAAGCAGTACACAGACTCACTGGCGGGCTCCATCTGGTCACCGCGACGTTGACCAGCATCCGCAACCCCCGACAGATGACCATCCGCCTATTGACGGGGTTCGACACATTCATCGGCCTGCGTGTTGAGCCTGATCTTGACTTGATGTTTCCATCGTCCTTTTCTGCCAACTTGCATCGACCTGACACCATATTTACCAGTCCGACATGGTCCACTCCCTCCTCAAAAGCGCCTGGCCGCATCCATCGCCAGCGTCGGCAAGTATGGCCGCGTTACCGTCAAGTCACCGTCAACCACTACTGCGCGCGCACCCGGGCTCTGCTCGCTGCGACATGGAAGGGTTGCCCACCGGTCCGGGTAAGAGGAAGGGTACGGAAGAGGCGCGTATGCCTACGAAAGTTCAGTGGATGAGGAGGTAGCGTCTGCTGCGACGGTTATTGCGAAAGCATCGCGAGATAGACAAGCATCTGTGCGTGAAATTGTTCGTCCTTCCGAGGCGGACAGCTCGCAGCATATGCAGCTACCACCAGCTCTACCAGACGTCCAAGGGTAACGTCTTCAAGAACAAGCGTGTGTGGATGCCGTACTCCACGGTGCGAAAGCGGAGAAGACGCTAACCAAGATCCTCGACGACCGCCAGTCCAAGGCTTGCCGGTCAAGAACAAGGTACAGGGTATGCATATGCGTTGTACGTCACTTTGCTCAAGCTGCTCACTGTCGTTGGTCAGGCTGCCCGCGAGCGTCGCGTGAGCGGTATCGCCGAGAAGCGCGTGGGGATGTTCTCGATCGAGGAGGACAGTGCCCCGCAGTAATTGGGACCAATGCGTCCTGGTGTCGCACGCTCAGGTTCGTTTGTTGTGTGAGCCCATATACGTACTCGCCAGCGCAGGTGCCCCGCCTGTCTCGTCACCAAGCGAGGAACAAGAAGAAGAGTATGTTGTACACGTATGCATGGCAACGCTCCAACCAAACTCTACTCATTCCCTGTCTTGCAAGGTTTTCCACCCCAACCCTTAATGCACCCTACCCCACACCTGTAACCTGAACGCAGGGCAAACGGTAGCGGACCCTTGAAGCCCTAAGAAGGGTAAACCCTAAACAATGACTCAACCCTAAGCCGGACACCTAACCATGGCACATCTATAGGCATCTAAAGGGGTTTTTCGACTTGTTACAGTTAGACTTGCACCCCTGAGGATGCTAACTTATCCGTGCAGAAGGGAATCATCCTGAGGGGTGCAGATGTGACAAGATCTGGATCTTGTCACATTGTCGTACTGGGAGCACCAATGCGACAAGATTGTAATCTTGTCGCACTCTGTAGCATGGAGTGGTGATTGAATCCTCTGTTTTCGCTATACTGTAGGCCGCAGCATAGGTGTGCCATGTCACCGGTCACCAGGCCGTTCTATAGTGCACTTTTTCCCCTGTTACCAAGGTTTTGTCACCTAACCGCAGCACCATGCGTCAATGCCCATTGACACGCTTTCTCGCTTGAACGACCGTTGCACCTCGGACACTCCTCCCCCACCCTCTGTTCCTTCTGTAACATCCTCCCCAATGTATCCCCTTCCCTCCTTATCGAAGTCACTGGATGAAAGCATTGGCATGTTGCCTCGAACAGTCGCAACGATGACAACACCTCAAGACAGCAAGGACCCTGACCGTCGCTCCGCACCACAACTGACCGTTCTCCCTCAGAATACATCCCCTCCCCTCCCTTCTTTCTAGGAAACCTCATCGCCAACTCCATTCACCACTCTACTTTTCCAACGGTGTGATTC